>OVBE01004463.1:0-23881 GCA_900406425.1 Iberis pinnata | reverse complement strand
CACTTAGTCTTTTATCTTGGTTTAATCAATTTCAATTTCTGTTGACTTTTTTTAATTTATGTTGACTTTTTGGATTGTTGACTTTTGTTTGACNTTCACATAGGACTAATGTGTTAAGCTTTACCTGAATTTGGATGATATCTTAAGTACTTAATGACATAATTAAACTTAGGAATTTGCTAGACTTAGGATTAGCAAATCCTTGTTTATCAACTATTGGGTTGATCGACGACATATTTTCTAGGTACCTGACACCGAGCTCTACTCCGAACTCATAAGCATGAGCCATTAAAGCTATCATGTGCCTAATTGAAGGAGAAAATAACTGCGAGATGGCGATTTTCCGTCTCGCGCAATACGAGATCAGTAACTTTGACAGAGGAAGCCAAACATGGCACTTCCTGAAGAGGGATTCGTATAAAAATACATAACCTTGGGGACAATCCCAAGGTCGTTCATGAGGTTTTGGGATCAGGAATGGGACCCCGTTGAAGAAAGGGAAATCTCAAATGAGTTCTCGGATCGATCGGTCTGAGAATTTAGTAGGCGCGAGACATGTCAACTCATCGTCTGGTAAGACCCAGTTCCCTTGGGGAGCTCGCTCTTCACTATCTACCTCTAAGTCGGCGACACTTAGATTGTCGCGAGAAGCCAAAGACTCGTTAGGGTTCACACGAGAGGTGGACATAGTCTAAAATTGGCGAAGTCACTGAGCTATTACAGATACACTGTCGAGCTGAAAATTCTAGAGAGAGAAAGAAGAGAGAAGGGAGAGCGATTTTACCTATGAAGGAAATTCTGAAAAGTGAAGTATGAGAATGAAGGTGCGAAGGGGTATTTATACCCTTGGAAGATAACGATTACCGAGAAATGAAATCATTGCGCGTGGGAATTTGTAAAGGTGCGACGCTCCATTTTGCCCTACAAAAATGATTCGCAAAAGGCTACGAAGCATTAAATGCACTTCAGCCGAAACAAACTTTTAATTTTGGAAGCTCAATTGACTACTTGCTACCCCATCGCCGACCTGGGGGGACTAACTGTTGATACCAGGTGTAGCATCTGCCCAAAAGTTCATTTCGACTGAAGGCCCAGGTAGACGACGACCTGAAGGAGCAAATGGGACTTAGAAGGCTTGAAGCTAGGTGGACTGATCTAACGAGCTAAGCTTTCCAGTTCGAGGCCTATTAGATTAAAATATGTAATTAGGATTTTAAGCATGTATTCTTAGTATAAATATCCATGTAATTACTCTTCTAAAGATATATGAAATTCTTCTTGAGATCAGTTAAACTTTAACCTACAAGATCAAAAACCTAAACCTAATTGTTAAGTCTTGATTCAACAAAACGTGGTTTCATTTCTTCGTCTTTAATCTTCCTTTGCCAAATTCATCAATTTGCTATAAGTCAAAGTCTGATGCTCTGTTGTTGCTACATCTCGTATTATGTTTCGTTATGTAATTATGGAACTTGCCTTTTGGCTTTTAAATAATAAGTTTAATTAAAAAAGAAAAGAAAAAAAAAAGAAAGAATGATTGTATTTGTTATTCATCTTGTTTTTACCTTTTGATCACTTCGAACTTTTAATACAGTCATAAGTTCAATTGATCTTTAACTCAATTATTCCAGTTCAATTTTAATTAGTATACACCATCTCAATGTAGTTTGATACTTGCTAAATATTTTGTTATTATCAATTTACTAAATAAACAATTTTATCTGAAAATTATAAATAAAAAACAAACGCCTCCGTAGCATAGTGGTATTGCGTTCGCTTCGTAAGCGAAAGGCCGCGAGTTCGATCCTCGCCGGGGGCTGAGTTTTACATTTTATGTATTTTCTTTTATTACAAAAAACCACATTAGTGGAGCTTAACCATATAAGCTTACTCTCTTCTTCTTTTCTTTTTTGTGTAGACGAACCTATACGTTATTAATCTTTTTTTTTTCTATTTTATTGTATATATTCCGTGGACCAAAATTTATACCAAATATAGATATCGAAGCTAACAAAATCTTCTGCACAAAAGTAATATACGGGATTCACAAGCTCTGTAAATAAATAAAACATTTAAGTGTGATGTTTTGAATTGTGATGAAAACATCTAAAAATTTTGTTGAAGATCTTTACAAAAAATCATTCATAAGCAACATAACTTTATTGTAACGAAATAATAAGACCATATAAATGTATGAATCAAAACAACAACAAACAAACAAACAAAATTTCACATGAAATAGACCTTTAAATATAAAATAAACTATACACACACAACGTTAACGAGTCTCATGCATGATTTATTCGGGTTTACATAGTAATAAAACGACATCATGCCGATCTCAGAGGGAGAGCAATGTTTGTATATATAGTTAAGGGCACTTGCGTCGACCACCGTGGGTGGTTAGAGTAGCGTAACACTCGCACTTATCGTAGTTACCGTACGTGCCAGGTGGAACACAATTGCACCTCGCGCAGCAAGTCCCGCACGCTCTGTGGCACAACCTAGGCCTCGAAGAAAGCCTGCACCGTGCTACACACGCTCCACCACAATCTACACCAATATATATTATTGATTTTACTAATTATACTTTACTTTTTTCTTTTTCTTTCGTCATTTCTTAACTACAATACGTCAATCTAATTAATACAAATTCTAATAAAATGTTTGTTTATTTTATATAAAAATCATTACATGTATATATATATTGAGTCAGTCTTGAATCCAAAAATATAAGTATGAGTTTGCCATCTCTTTTTAATTTACAAAACTTATAGTTACAAAATAAGCCGTTTTTTGAAAACAATAAATAAATATAAATCTATCATATTTTTCGTTTTAGATTATGAATTTTAAAATTTCAAGATTGATCCTATATATATAACAAAGTAATAAAATTACTTATTTTCTTGCGGTAGCCATATTTTTTGTTTGCGGTTTCCTGCATGAATATTTGGAAAGTGATGAAATGTTATAAAGTATATATAAATTTGAGATAAGTATATATAATTATTGAGTGTTTGTGAGTACCACTTCGGCTTGAACGATTTGGAGAACAAGAAGAGATATGAGAAGAGAAGCAACAAGCAGGGCTTTTGAGATAGCCATAATTGATTCTTGAAAAGAGAGCGTATATATAATATATGAGACTTGAAGATAATTTGTGTATGTGTTTGTTGTTCTGTCCAAATGAGAACTTGGAGTCTTCTATTTATAGCCTTTCTGCATGGACAAAGGACCCCATTTTTGGTCTATACTATTAATTATTTTCTTATCAATAGTTTCCACTTTTCAGCAAAAAAAAAAAAAATTGGCTTGCAAGTTTCATAATTCGATAATATAAAAGCAAGTGCTTTTTAACAGTTGGTAATGATCACGAAACATATATGAATAACTAAATTTTGTCATTATAAATGGTTTACTGCATTTTTTTGTTTAATTATAATATTTTTATTTATTTTTCTTTAAAATAGGTTGGTTTGTGCGAATAAAAGTTTGCATATGATAATATTATGGTGGGGAAATAAGTTGTATTATTTGTGGTCTCTGGTTCTTTGTGGATTTGGTATAACTTTTCTCCGACCATTTAATTTATAATATTTTGAAACTCAATGTTTTACAGGAATATGAATCTTGCTTTTGAGTTAATCAACGGCTTAGGGTGACTATTTTTTAAAAAAATTCACAGACACCAATTTTTATATTATATATATATATATATATATATGCTAATATAACTATATATCCAATACCACCAGATTTTTATATTACTACATGACTGTTGATTACAAAAAATGTAATACAAAAATTATATTATATATATTTTTGCACCAAATAATACAAAAATTATATATATTGAAACTATATATAGTCATTTAAAAAAATTAATATAACTTCGTTGATTCTTTTTACCAAAAACAAACTTTGTTGATTCGATCTTTTATAAGAAGTTTACTGGCCACTCTATAATTGGTTTCGCTTGGGTTTGGTAAGTTTTGTTATATACACAAAAATTAATCTTGATTTCAGTGGTATAATAAATACTATAGTTAAATTGATTTGACTTTTAGCTTCCCTAGAGAGATTTCCTTTGTTAAATTCGAGCTAACATAAATTCATTTATTTTGTATGTACGCTTTCTCGTTCTACGATGAATATAATCAGTGAGAAAAGGGATACTAGTTTCTCGTTATGCATCCAATTTTTAATTGAATTTGAGTAACAATAAGAGTGATTGAACATAATAATCTATTCAAATGATCACATTTATATTTCATATTTGGCGAATTAGCTAAACAAATTACCTATGAAGTTCTTCATAAAAAATATGGTGATTTAATGGTAAGATAAGAGAGTCGGCTTTGAATTCAAATTTCTTTTGATATTAATATGTATATTTAAAATAAAAAATAATTAAAATTTGAATCTAAATATAGAAAAAGAGATTATGAATCGAAGACCTGATATTCGTACGATATAACCCCAAAAAAGAAAAATCTCAAGTTCTTGGAGTTTGATGTAGACTTGGGTGGTCCTATTTGAGGATACTTCACATCTTAAGTTTTGAGCAATGACCCATACTTTTGTCTTTTTCTTTGATCGACAATACAAAAGATTCAATAAAATGTTAAAATCCAAAAAGATGATAGCTAGACATTATAAGCAAATATAGATAGAGATTTAGAAGATAAATAAAACAATTAAACGCGATTAAACATTTAGGAGAAATAAATCTTGTTTACTATTTGTTCGGCTAACTTGGCAAACGTTATTGAAACATCATCCATCACCCACACTTTTGTCAATATATATTTATTTTAACTTTAGTTTGGGTTCTAAACCAATATTTATCTTTAAGATTTGTTAAAACTATATTACTTTTAATGTTTGGTCCACTTCTCGGATTATTTTTCCGAATTATTAATTTTTTGTTTTTGTATATTTTAGAAAATCCTGTATTTTGTAGATTTTTTCTAGAATGTATTTCACTTTTTATTTTTTTATTTTTTTAAATAAGAATATTGCTTGATCAAGTTTACAATTTGATATTTATTTTGCATTTTATCCATTTATAACTAAAGTTGGAAATAATAGAACAATATAATGGTCACGGATGGTCTGTCGTCTGTGTTTGGGTTTTTCACCCAACTTTATCGACCCAAACACCATACACACGCACACTACAAACATCCTACACAAATTAAAGTCTTTTAAAAAATGAAACAATAATCGAATTAAAGTTCAAATTTTGATTATTTATTAATACGATTGCAAATCTTTTTATTTTATTTTAAATATGATGTGAACTACTAAATCGGTCACTAATACGGAGGAGGATGACTCATAGTATCACACGTTTAGTTTAAATCCTACGGTAATGCACCAGTACAATTATTAATTAGACATCCTAAAAAATGTATTCAGTTTATGAGTAATGATTCGATTTCAGTCAAAAAATGTTACCTCACGTCATAAAACTAATTAATAATATTCTTAACATGTAAAATGATAAAATGTCTAGGGTTTTGGAGGAGGGTTTGGCGACTAGGGTTCCGACTGATGAAATGATGGTTGACGTGGGAGACAAGACAAGACCGCCGGGAGATTTGCCGGATAACTCAGTTTCATGGGCACAGAGAGTGGTTAGGAGTGGCAGTGAACTTGTGATGAATGACACCTTCGTGAAGGAAAGGTTGAAGCTAAGCTTTTCGAATGGTGATAAGGGTGAGCCGGTGATCACCATTAGTGAGCAGGTGATCTCCTGACTTTGATCCAATGAGTGATGAGATTATGACAACTCCAGTTTGGATTCGTCTAATGAATATACCATTATATCTTTACCATAGGACGATACTGATGGGAGTAGCAGAGGGGGTGGGTAAGCCCGTGAAAGTAGATATGACAATACTTACGTTTGAGAGAGCAAGATTTGCAAGGGTGTGCGTCGAAGTGAATCTCAAAGAGCCTCTGAAAGGAACAGTTATAATCAATGGGGAAAGGTACCTTATAGCGTACGAAAGGCTTACTACGGTATGTCAAAGGTGTAGTATGTACGGGTATTTGTTACAGGCCTGTCCTAAAGGGGTAGAGGCTGAAGTTGCGCATAGGGAGAAGAATACAGTAACGGGTAGTGTGGGAGTGGTTAATAACGAAGATGGTGGTTTTACTGTTGTTAAGAGAAATGGATTACGCGGGAGTAGAGAACAATCTAGTACTCCGGCAGTTGCTGATGGGGGTGTACGAACTTCTCTACCAAAACAAGTGGAAGCAAGGAAGAATGTAGAAGCTTTGCTGGAGGTTGGGAATAGTTTTGGTGCCTTAGAAACTATTAAGAGAGAATATGATAAGAAGAAGGATAAAGCTGTTATAGGAGGAGGGAAGGAGAATGAAATCCCGGGAAAGAAACATGACAATGTTGGTAATATTCATCATAATGAGAAAGTGATCTTTGGAGCTGGTGGTGGTAAATCTGTTGGGAAAGAGGGGGTGCGTTTTAAAGGCAACGGAAATGGGAAATATGGTGGAAAAATGGCTGCTCGGACTCATGTTAATAGACGGAGTCGCAGGTTGATCTTTGGGCCGATGCGAGAGGAAGTGGAATTCTCGGGTTCGGGTAAAAGACTGCACGTAGAACGTCAGTTGGGTGGAAGTCCTTCTTTAGCCTCGGGTTTAGGCGTAGAGAAGCAGCAAGTTCAAGGTGTAAAGGAGTTGGAAGAAGTTAATATTCAAAAAGGCCCAAAGGAAAGCACTAATATGGACGTCTCGGTGGTGAAGGTGGTACCGATCACGGGAGGGGATGCGGTTATGGAATAAGGGTTTGCCCCGGTAGTTCGATATTTAATGATGTTTTTGTTAATGGATTGTTTATTATGGAATTGCTGGGGGCGAATAAACCCAATTTTTGAAGATCGATTCGGTATTTGTTAAAGAATTTTAATACAGATATATTAGTTGTATTTGAGACTCATGCGAGTGGTGAGAGTGCGAGGCGTATTTGTCAGGGACTTGGGTTCGAAAATTCTTTTAGGGTGGATACTATTTGCCAGAGTGGTGGAATTTGGTTGTTATGGAAATCAGGTGTTGGTGAAGTAGAGATTGTTGGATCTACTAACCAGTATATTCATGCTAATGTGATTAGGAATGGAGAGGTGTTTCATCTTATCGTTGTGTATGACGCGCCATCGGCAATGAGACGTAGTGGTTTATGGGCTGAGTTATATGATCAATTTCGGGTTATTGGAGATCCACTATTTATTGGTGGTGATTTTAATACAATTGTTCGAACAACGGAAAGGTCAGGAGGAAATGGTAGTCTTTCGGTGGATTCTTTGGAGTTTGGGGAGTGGATCAATAAATCTATGCTAATAGATATGGGGTACAAAGGGAGTAGTTTTACATGGCGAAGAGGTCGAACTGAGATGAACTATGTCGCGAAGAGACTTGACTGTATCTTGTGTTGTAGTCAAGCTCGGGTGAAGTGGCATGAGGCTAGAGTTTCTCATCTCCCCTTTCTTGCATCAGACCATGCCCCTCTTTACCTTCAATTAAAACCGGCTGGACGTAGTAATGGACGGTGCCGTCCTTTTAGATTTGAGGCTGCATGGCTTCTTCATGAGTCTTTCAAGCCACTTTTATGTGATTCTTGGAATGTTGAAGTAGACACTACATAAGCACTCGAAGATTTAGAAGGGAAATTACGAGTGTGGAATAAAGAGGTGTTTGGGCATATTGGTAAGAAGAAGGAGCAACTCATGAGTGAGTTGTCGGCGGTGCAAAGGGAGATTGAGAATCATCAGGTTAGTGAGTTAATGGATAAAGAAGTGTCATTAGCTAAAGAACTTGATTCGGTGCTGGAGCAAGAGGAGTTATTATGGTGTCAGAAATCAAGGGAAAAGTGGGTGACTTGTGGAGATAGGAATACTTCGTTCTTCCATACGTCTACAATTATTAGGAGAAGACGAAATTCGATTGATCATCTGTGGAATGAGTTTGGAGAGTGGGTTACTGATAAAGGAGAACTTGAGAAGATGGTTGTTGATTATTACCAAAGGCTTTACTCCTTAGCAGATGTTGATCAAGTGGTGACAAGCCTTTCGCGTGAAGGATTCCGGAGACTCTCGACTAGGGAGGTGGCAAATCTTAATAGAGAGTTTGGGGGCGTAGAAGTTTTGCTTACGATGCGAAGCATGGGTCGTCTTAAAGCCCCGGGGCCGGATGTTTTTCAACCTATATTTTACCAGGATTGTTGGGAAGTAGTGGGTGAGTCGATGGTTCGATGTGTATTGCGTTTTTTTTACAACGGGAGTATTACCGGTAGATCTTAATAATGCACTTGTGGTGTTGATTGGTAAAGTGGCTAACCCGGAAAGAGTTACACATTTCAGGCCAATAAGCTTGTGTAATGTACTGTTTAAGATAATCACTAAAACGTTGATGTTGAGATTACAGAAGGTGATGTCGAAGTTGATAGGCCCTGCTCAGTCAAGTTTTATTTCGGGCAGGTTAAGTACCGATAATATTGTGGTGGTGCAAGAAATGGTTCATTCGATGCGACTGATGGTTCATTCGATGCGACTGAAGAAGGGTCGAAAAGGATGGATGATTTTGAAGCTGGATCTTGAAAAGGCATATGATAGGATACGGTGGGATTTCTTGGAAGATATTCTAGTTGTCACCGGGTTACTAGATTGTTGGAGAATATGGATTTTACAGTGTGTTACTGGTCCAGCTATGACAATGTTATGGAATGGGGAGAAGACGGCTCCGTTTAGACTAGCTCGCGGACTAAGGCAAGGTGATCCTTTATCACCTTATCTGTTTGTCTTGTGTATTGAGTGCTTGTGCCATTTGATTGAGAAGGAGGTTGCTCTGAAGAAATGGAAACCGATACGTTTATCTTGCGGCGGCCCAAACTTGTCTCATATTTGTTTTGCGGACGGCCTTATTTTGTTTGTTGAAGCTACAGTAAGCCAAATACGTGTTATTCGGAGTGTGTTACAACGTTTTTGTAATGCATCGGGATATAAAGTTAGTCTTGAAAAGTCAAAGATATTCTTCTCTAATAATGTAGATCGAGATTTGGCTTCAAGGATTAGTACCGAGAGTGGTATACATGTTACTTGCGATTTAGGCAAATACGTGGGAATACCGATTCTCCATAAAAGGATTAATAAGGACACCTTTATGGCAGTTATGGAGAGACTTACATCACGCTTGGCGGGATGGAAGAGCCGAGCATTGAGTTTTGCCGGAAGAGTTACTTTAGCTAAGTTAGTCTTGGCATACATTCCAGTGCATACATGAGTTCTATAGCCCTTCCAAGCTCGACGTTGAGCAGTATTGATAAGATTACTCGGGATTTTGTATGGAGAAGTACACAAGCACAAAGGAAACAACATCTTATGGCTTGGGATACGCTTTGTAAACCGAAGAGTGATGGAGGGTTAGGCTTTCGAAGAGCACGGGATATGAATTTGGCGCTGTTGTCCAAGATAGGGTGGAGATTAATTCAAAGAAATAACAGCCTCTAGTCGAAGTTACTTATTAGTAAGTATAAACTTCAAGATGATTACACTCTATGCGGATTAAGTTCCGAAGGCCGTTGGTCCGCATTGTGGCGAGGAGTTGTAGCTGGTTTAAGTTTAATTGTTTTACCGGGGCTGCGATGGGTTATTGGTGATGGGGAGGTGGTGCGTTTTTGGATGGATACATGGCTGTTAGATGTCACGTTATCAGAGGTCATCGAAGATGCTTTACCCGATAGTGTAGCCGAAGCTAGAGTATGTGAATTATGGAGCCATGGTTCGGGTTAGCGTTGGAATTTAATAAGGCCATATGTGAATAATGAAGTTATCTTAAAACTTGCAACAATGGTGGTGGATAGAGTGACTGGAGCGATTGATAGAATGGCGTGGGGAGAATCTCAAGATGGCTCCTTCTCGGTCAAGACGGCTTATAAGCAGATTACGGTACCTGTAGATTCGGGACCGCGCATGCAAGGTTTTTACAAATGCATTTGGCATGTTAAAGCTACTGAGAGGGCGAAACATTTTTTTTGGTTAGTAGCACATCAGTGCTTAATAACCAATATGGAGAGGCACCGCCGTAAGTTATGTGACTCACCTTTATGTCAAGTGTGTAAGTTAGGTGAAGAATCACTTATTCATTTACTTAGGGACTGTCAATCAATTAGAGGAATTTGGGAACATTTGGTGCCAAGGGAAACTCGGACTAAATTCTTTTCTATTCCTCTCTTGCCGTGGCTTTATATGAATTTAAAAGATACGAGAATGGTGAATGGTGTAGGCTGGTCTACGATGTTTGCAATGATATTATGGTGGGGGTGGAAAAGGAGATGTGATATTATCTTTGGTGATGTGGAGAAATGCCGGGATAGAACGCGGTTTGTTCAAGACAAGGCGAAGGAGGTTTGGGTGGCCTATGCAAAAGCGAAGCTACAGTCACCGAGAGTAGAGAGGGTAAATAGAGTGGTGGCTTGGATACCTCCGGCGACGGGATGGTTCCGGCTTAAAACCGATGGAGTTGTCCGTGGTAACCCGGGTCCGGCGACGGCAGGTGGTGTTATTAGGGACGAGGATGGTGCGTGGGTCATGGGTTTTTCTGTTAACATTGGCATTTGCTCAACGCTGTTAGCAGAACTTTGGGGTGTGTATTATGGTGTATACATGGCCTGGGAGAAAGGAATTACTAGATTGGAGGTAGAGGTGGATTCTGAATTGGTTGTGAATTTCCTAACCCAAGGGATAGGTGATTCACACCCTTTATCTTTCCTAGCACGCTTGTGCTATGGCTTTTTAGCGAAGAACTGGATTGTTCGAGTGTCACATATCTATAGAGAGGCTAATCGTTTAGCGGATGGGTTAGCTAATCATGCGTTTTCGTTATCGTTGGGCTTTCATTTCTTTGATTCTTGCCCAGTTGTTGTTGATTCTATTTTATTTGAAGATTCTATGGGTGTTGGAACCTCTAGACTTGTTAGACATTAATTTATGTTCCTAGTTTAATAAAAAGGGAGAGTTCTCCCTGCGATTTACCAAAAAAAAAACATGTAAAATGATAAAACAGGACGAGCATGCAATACGAAACAAGTAAATTAAGTTCTAACTAAACCAATATTATAGTTTCCTAAATTGTAGTTGTTAAAGTACAACCGGATCAACAAAGTCTGATCAAAATATCATAACAATTACGGAAAAGTGGTAATTATATAGAATCGAAATTTAACTAAAAAAATAATGTAAATATTTGATTAAAACCACTTCTCCAGTAATTGTTAGGATATTTTGGTCGCCAATAATTAGGAAAGTAAAGCTATAGAAAATAAATATGCTTTGAGGAGCATATTGTTCTGATTTTATCCATTTCTTGGCTACTTGTTTTGGAATTTTGGTTATTGTTGTTCCTCCCCCTTTTGTTTATCTCTCTGATTTTGTATTCGGTTTAACTATGTAATCGTTTTTAGTTTGTATTTGGTTGTATTATGCTTTTTTGTTTGAGTTTTTGGCTCCAAAAATTGTGTCTACCGGCTTGGTTTTCCCATAGCTATATCTATGTCGATCGTAGTTTGTTTTCACTTAGGTTGTAATCAACTTTTCGTTAATATCAATCAAGTGACAAAAAAATATATGCTTTGAGGAGCGTTGTCAAAGATATTATTATATATCGTTCTCGTGAAGTACGACACTTTATATATGTTAAATCCGAAAATGGAAGTGGCCTTTTATGTTAACAACCGTCTAAAAAAGGAAAAGAAAACAAAATTGAGAAAATGTGACAAAAGAAAGTGAGTTCTTAGAACAGCTGTGAAGTGTTGTTAATAACTTAACAGCTATTAGATAGCTAATTGACAACCTGTGATCTCTTTTACTTTCTTCTCTTTCCATCACAATCCATTTATAACATATAGTTTTGTTTATATTCACCTAACAGCTAATTATTTGTCGACTTGTGATCTCTTTAGCTTTACTTTCTTTGTTTCCACCTCAATTCATTTGTAATGCATACTCACGAATAATAGACACTAGGGTTTTGGTTGATATTTACATACAATAAGGAGGAGTGGGGTCACTTGACCTCACTAACTTTATTAGTTTTAGCCTATAGCTATATGTAGTTTATAGATGAATTATTTTGATATTTATATGCATGACCCATTAATATTGGCTTCAGTTGCACCTTTCTAATATATATATATATATATATATATATATATAGTTATTTGTTTTTGACATATTTAATGTAATTATAAAAATCTCATTTGTTTTTCTTCTTTCGGCCATTATATTAAATTATTTTCGTAGATGTAACATTCCAAAAATATGCATTAAATAATTTTTGATGGTCTGACAAATAAGGCACCCAAAAATGACTATAATAAAAAAATTAGAATAAAAATATTTGATACACTATTTCTATCAATATTTTGAAAAATTAAATAACTAGAATGAAAAAATTAATATGAAGGAATTTGTATTATTTTTTAAAAAAACGATAAGTACAATATAAAGTGAAAAGCCACATATAGTTTTTTTTTTTGTTTTTGATAAATATAAATAAATCAAAGCAGGTGTTCTAATATTTTAAGTTTTGAACTACAAAGTTTAATAATTTATATAAGATTATCCTTATACTAAAAGACATGATATAGTAGCAAGAAAAGTTTTATAAATAATTTTAGTATAAAAATGTTATATCCTCAACATCACTATATAAAAAATTAGTATCAACCCCAATAAAAAATATTGCTGGCTCTGTAACTGGATATTTACATACAATTTTTTTTTTTTGATTAAATCTTAAATTTATTAATCAAATATGGTTTCTATACAAGAAAAGTTTAATGAAAGAACAACAAAGAAAGCTGGTAGAATAAGCTTTTAGGTGTGGGATGTGCTCCGAGTTGCCTCGTTAAAACCCATTACTAGAAAAACCTTGTGGGAGAAAACTAGTACTAGGAAAAAGAGTACAACCCGGGAGGCACCACCTGAAAAGCGAGACAAGAATAATTTGAAAAACCAATGAATCCAAATAAATGCACCGGTCATGTGTTGTAGTGAAGTGCATTCCATCGAGCAAGTAGTTGGTGCAAGGGTGAGGAAGGGTGGTATGCTAAGCTTAGTAGTTGATCTCGGATTGTGGTAATGATGAGCATGCGGATCTACTTGTGACGTTGTGGTTGTGTACCACCGTCTTTGGTTTCTTTCGCGTCAGAGATAGTAAATGGTTGTTTGGAAACACATTTTGAGAAGGACTCGGTCAAGTGAAGTGATTGAGCTACTCCGGAGTGATCGAAGAGTACGAGCCCAGTCGGGTGTGAGTTTGCGAGAAAGTATGGTGGAACTAATGTCCGACCAAATGGTGAAGGAATAGGGGCAAGCGAAGAAGATGTGGTCGCGGGTTTTGTCTGGTTCCCCGCAGAAACTGCATGGGTGGACGTCTCCCCAAATACGCATCATTTGTCCTGTTTGTAACCTATTAAGAGTTGCAAGCCAAGAGATGAAAGCAAATATGAGAATAGATTGGGCGAACCAAATAGAAGAGTGCCAAGAATTAATAGGAAATTATTGACTTAGCTGGCTCCAAGTAGTTTTCGAGGAGAAAGAAGTCTTGTAAAGATATGGTCCGTGACGCCAAAGGATGATATCCGCCTCCCCGTCTGGGCGTGGTATTTGTAGTGCTTCAATCTGACCTTGTAGATCGCGTAGCTGAGCGTTACGCGATCGTCGTAAACGCGATGATGTGGATGTTGTTGCTGCCGCTACCGAGGAATGCCTTTGGATATCATATTCTCTCACACCACGGTCACCTACAAGAGCATACAAAGGACCCAAACCGGTCCAATTCTCAAACCAAAAAGAAGTGTGAATGCCATTACCAATCCTAAAACGAAGAAATGGGATCGCTTGTGGCCGAGATTGTAGTAGTTTGTGCCAGAGCCATGAGCCGGACTTAGAAGCACTTGACGTGGATTTGGTAGAAGAGGAGAGAGAAGAAGAAGGAAGCTTATGTGGTGATACGTCATTAATCGGGTGCCGTGGAGAACCGATGTTGCCGACTATGTCATCGGCCATCACCGCGAACGGTGGCTATGCTGTGAAGATGCCGTAAAGAAGAAGCTAGAAAAGGCAAGTACGATAACCCTAAATAATCGCCGAAAAATCGCATGTAATCGACTTTCGAAAATATTCAAAAATCAAGGTTGAGTTTTTCGATATTTACATACAATGATGTCATGGATCTTGCCACATTCATTTTTTTTTTTTTCCTTTTTTTGGGTCACCTGACCACATTCATTCAAACTTGTAGTTTAGTAATTTATATTATTTTTAAGATAATTTTGCTAAACTATAATTCATTGTGAATGTAATTTGACACTTACACTATATTTTTTATAATTTGAAAAATATACTATATTTTCTAAAATTTGAAAACTACCTTTTTATTATCTAAATAATAGTTTTCTCCTTTGTTTTTTTTTTTGGTTATTTAAAATTATTTTATTTGACTATTTTTTATTCATAAATAATATAAAAATTTTAAGTTGACCAATATGAAAAATATAAATCGATGAACATTAATATTAAGTCAATATCAAATACATATCGACTATAGAAAAAACCAAGCAAAAAAAATATAAGTTGATTGTGTGACATAAAATTGATATAATTAAAAGTCAAATTAATTTTATAAATTGATAATTAAACAAGTCAATCTAATAACAAATCGAAAAATTTGACCTAATTGTACTTAAGAAAACATATCAACAAAATAAAAAAAATAAGTGGATGAGGATGTAAAACAAATCAACAGTTTTAATATATATATTGTACAAAAACAATTTCATACCACTAAATATGTCAACTGTATAATATAAATCAACATATAATAAAATAAAAATCAACTATACAACAAAACGACTTTAGAAAAACTCAACTGGAAATTCTATTAGTCAAGAGAGATAAATAAACAAAAAAATAATTTTAAAAATAATTATTTTTTTATAATTAATTTAATTATGAAAATTTATTTTTATTTTCGAAATTAATTATTTAACTAATAAAACTAAGGTCATTTTTGTCATAAAAATATATAAAAGTATATTTTTCAAATTATGCAAATAGATGGTATATATTCAAATTTCATGTATAATTTAGGTTAGTTTTCAAATTGTCCCTTATTTTTATGCCAAATAACCTACACAATAATGTCATATTGCAAATGAATTTTGTGATTGGATCATTAACTAAAATATTTAATTTCAAGGGTATCAAGTTATGGGTTTTATTGTTAAAAATCATTTTAAAGAAAGAAACTAGGAATAGCTTAATTCAGATATGAGATTCTAATGACGAAATTTTGTTTAAAAAAAACCCTAGACGATGCGGGCAAGCGATAGCGATGGTCGAGGAGGAGAGGATGGAGACGCTAATATGGAAGAGGTTGGGGAAAGGAATAAGGGAGTTGAAACGCAAGCAGGAGGTAGTGTGTCGTGGGCAAGTAAGGTGGCTGGTAAGAACGGCGGCGGGAGGTTAAGACCCGAAAGTATTTTGAATGCAGATTTTGTTAGGACACGGTTGAATGTGGAATTTCCAAATGGTGAAGATGGTGAACCGGTAGTTACGATTGGTGAAGACGTAGTATCGGCGATGAATGGGCTATGGAGATATTGTATGATCGTCAAAGTGTTGGGTAGGACGATCACCATACCGAACTTGAATATGAAATTAAGAGAGCTGTGGAAACCTAAGGGTTTTATGCATGTTATTGACCTTCCACGACAGTTCTTCATGATCCGCTTTGAACATGGGGATGAGTATTTAGCTACACTATCCGGAGGTCCGTGGAGAGCCTTTGGTGGTTACTTGACGGTTAAAGCATGGAGCCCTAATTTTGATCCGTTACGTGACAAGATTGAGACTACACCCGTTTGGGTTAGATTGACGAATATTCCGTTAAATTTTTACCACCCGGAGATTCTCTTGGGAATATCGTCGGGTTTTGGAAAACCGATACAGGTTGACTTGACAACTCTTAACATTGAAAGGGCTTGGTTTGCAAGAGTGTATGTTGAAGTGAACTTAAGAAAACCATTGAAAGGGACTATCTTGGTTAATGAGGATCGATACTTTGTTGAGTATGAAGGTTTAGTGAATATTTGTGCCTTGTGTGGTTTGTTTGGTCACACTGTACACACTTGTCCAAAGGGTGTGATAGAGAAGAGTGTTGAGGCAATCATCATGGGTAGTAATAAGGAGATAGTAACCAGTGAAGCTAGAGATGAGGATGGGTTTCAGTTGGTTACACGGGGATCTAGACAAAGTGGATTGAAACAAAAAGAAGTACATGGAGGTGAAGTAGCTATATCAAAACATGTCGAGGGGGCTTTGCGTGATCGAACTAATCATGTTAATGAGACTAGGAACTCAAGTGTGAGTTCCAACAGATTTGGTGGGTTAAGTGGTGAGCACATAACTACTAAAAATTCTAATGATAATGGTCTGGTTGGTGTGAACAAGGAGAATAAGGAGACTGGATCTAATTTGAAACAAGCTCCATCTCAGGCACAAGGGGCTCACGTTGTGTTTGTGGCTCGAGGAGGGAAAAAGGAAGTTAAGGAGGGTGAGACGAAACATGGGACTAAAACTGCTGCTTTGAATACATCATCGCTGAATGGGGGAGCGAATGGTGTGAAGAGTAGCAAACCTGCTAGGGGATTGGTATTTGGTCCTACGAGAGGTGAGAACGAACTTGCACCTAACGGCAAAAGATTGCGTGGTGAAGACGCCGTCTCGGGTAGGTCTGGTGGAGTTTTTGGCATGGGAAACAGAACTTTTACCGAGACAAGTCAGGCACTAATTGGAGTGGCAAGCAACGTAGGATCGGAGGCATGTAGGATGGACATGTTGAGTGATCCAAAGCTAAATGAGCAGGGTGGTAGTTTGAGTGGTCAATCTTCGATGGTTATGGAGGTTGAGCCAAGCGGGAAATAAGGGTGTTCCCCGGTAGTTCTTTACATGCTTTTAATTAGATCAATGTATTGTCTACTATGGAATTGTCGGGGGGTGAATAAACCCAACTTTCGGAGATCTATTCGATATATGCTAAAGAGAAATAATACGAATGTTCTAGCGCTATTCAAAACTCACGCAAGAGGAAATAAGGCTGCGCGTATATGTAAACATTCCGTTCAAGTTGATGCTATAGGACAAAGTGGTGGTATATGGTTCTTGTGGTGAGAGGCGATTGGAGAAGTGAAAGTTCAGGCTATGTCTGATCAGTTTATTCATGTTAGATGGGAACATGGTGGTGATGTGCTGCATATTTTTGTTGTATATGCGGCACCATCTGCTAGTCGCAGAAGTACTCTTTGGGGGCAGTTGAAGACGAAAATCTCACAGGTTCATGAGCCGCTGATAGTGGGTGGAGACTTTAACACGATTGTTCGTATTGATGAGCGAATAGGGGGTAGTGGGAACCTCTCCTCGGATTCGTTAGCTTTTGGAGACTGGATAAACGAGTTACGGCTAATTGATATGGGTTTCAAAAGTCATGCGTTAACATGGAGAAGAGGTAGACAGGAGCGAACGTTTGTAGCAAAGCGGCTGGATAGAGTTTTATGTTGTGCCCAAACCCGATTGAAATGGCAAGAAGCTTCAGTCACACATTTGCCGTTCTTGGCTTCGGATCATGCACCTCTTTACGTACAACTTAGCCCGCGGATTGATCTTAACCCGAAACGGAGACCTTTTAGATTTGAGGGTTCTTGGCTATCTCACCCGGGATTTCAAGAATTGTTACAAGCCTCTTGGAAGAGAGAGCTCTCTATGAATGAAGCTTTGTTAACATTACAAAGATGTTTACGTAAATGGAATAAGGAAGTCTTTGGGCATGTGGAAGTGAAGAAGGAGACGTTGGCTCGTGTTTTGTGTGAGACGCATAAGCAAATAAATAGATATAGAACTGATGCTCTATTACGATTGGAGGAAGTTCAACAAAAAGAATTAGAAACAGTACTAGCTCAAGAGGAGATGATTTGGTACCAGAAATCTCGGGAAAAGTGGGTTGCCTTTGGGGACCGAAACACGAAATTTTTCCATACCTCTACTATCATTCGACGGAGAAGGAATCGCCTTGATATGTTAAAGAACTCGGAAGGGAGATGGGTGACGGACAAGAAGGATTTGGAGAGGCTGGCCATTGAGTATTATCAACGCTTATATTCTCTAGCCGATGTAGAGCGGGTAGTTGAGAAGCTTGATGTGGATGGCTTTGTGCAACTCTCGGATAGGAAGCAAACTGATGTTGATAAGGAGTTTACGAGTAGGGAGGTTGAGGACGCTATTAAAAGCATGGGGAAGTTTAAAGCACCGGGACCTGACGGTTACCAACCTGTCTTCTACCAGGAGTGTTGGCCTATTATTGGAGAATCAGTAACATGTTTTGTCCTCTTCTTTTTCACTACAGGCAGGTTACCGCAACATGTTAAAGATGCCTTGGTAATTCTGATACCTAAGGTAGCTAAACCGGAGACAATAATGCAATACCGACCAATTAGTCTATGCAATGTGCTTTTTAAGACCATTACTAAGACTATGGTGACGCGACTTAAACCTGTTATGTCAAAGTTGATTGGGCCTGCACAATCTAGCTTTATTCCTGGTCATTTGAGCTTGGATAACGTTATCATAATTCAGGAGGCGATTCATTCTGTGCGGAGAAAGAAGGGAAGAAAAGGTTGGATGTTACTTAAACTAAATCTCAAAAAAGCTTATGATCGTATTCGATGGGACTTTTTAGAAGATACTTTGTTGGTGGCTAGTTTGTCAAGTAAATGGGTGGGATGGATCATATCATGTGTTAAGGGTCCGTCTATGAGCTTAATGATTAATGGAGAGATGACTCAGAGTTTCCGGCTTGAGCGAGGTATAAGACAAGGGGATCCACTATCCCCTTATCTCTTTGTGTTGTGTATGGAGAGGCTTTGTCATCTTATAGATGAAGCTATAGATCGACAACAATGAAAACCGATTTCATTATCAAGAGGTGGTCCAAAGTTATCGCATATGTGCTTCGCAGATGACTTAATTTTATTTGCTGAAGCCTCAGTTACCCAGATTCAGGTGGTTAAAGATATCTTGAGCAAGTTTTGTTTGGCATCAGGACAAAAGGTGAGCCTTGAGAAATCTAAAATCTTCTTCTCTAATAATGTTTCCCGAGAGTTAGCCCAGCATATCAGTCGCTGCAGTGGCATTAACCAGACTAGAGAGTTGGGAAAATATCTTGGTATGCCGGTGTTACACAAAAGATTGAATAAAGAGACCTTTAGGGGGTTACAAGAACGAATGGCCTCTCGCCTAGCTGGATGGAAGGGACGATTCCTCTCACTTGCAGGAAGAATTACACTTACAAAATCTGTTCTATCTTCCATTCCGATACATTCCATGAGTACTATTGCTCTACCAGCCAGCACAATTGCAGAGTTAGATTCGTTGTGCTCGTAATTTTGTTTGGGGGAGTAACAATGAAAACCATAAACAACATCTTGTTGCTTGGCATATTATCTCGTTACCGACGGTGTTGGGGGGACTAGGCATACGCCGAGCCGCCTGTATGAATAAAGCCTTGTTGGCTAAAGTTGGTTGGAGGTTGTTGCATGATCATGATAGTCTCTGGGCTTCGGTATTGCGCAGTAAATATGGTGTGAAAGATCATATTGATACAACTTGGTTAACTGCTAAAGGTTCTTGGTCATCTACCTGGCGTAGTGTGGTGCGAAGTATTTGGGAAGTGATTGTCCCAAATTATCGTTTATCAGTAGGTGATGGCATACGAACTCGTTTTTGGTTGGATAGATGGATTGGTGATGGTCCATTGATTGAGTGTGCTATTGCAATTGTTCCCGACGAAGTTCTATACGCTACAGCCAGTGAGTTTTGGATTCTTGGGCAAGGCTGGAATCGAGCTATCTTGGCTCTGTATTTACCTGAGCACGTCTTACTACGACTTAACGCTGTGGTGCTGGATACTGTAACTGGAGCTACCGACCATCTCTCGTGGGGTGGTAATGCTAACGGGCTATTCATAGTAAAATTTGCGTACCAAGCTTTGACTCTCGATCCACAACCGAAACCAAATTCCGAGAAACTCTTCACTTGCATATGGAAGACGATGGTTCCAGAGAGGGTTCGCACCTTTTTATGGCTTGTTAGCCAACAGGATGTGATGACTAATCTTGAGAGATTTCGCAGGCACTTGAGTGCTTCGTCGATGTGTACAATGTGTAAAGGCGCGGAAGAATCGTTGTTACATATTATTCGTGATTGCCCTGCTATCAAAGGTATATGGACCAGGCTTGTCCCTTCTTCACGCCAGCCTTTGTTCTTTTCCCAATCGATTCTCGAATGGATTTACACTAATCTTAGTGATAAATCAACTTCTTTGGAGTATTCCTGGCAATGTATTTTTGGTATAACGGTTTGGTGGGGCTGGAAATGGAGGTGTGATAACGTTTTCAACTCGGATAGACGGTGTAGAGATCGATTAAAATTCATCAAAGATCTCTCTAAAGAGGTGATGAATAGTAACCGAAGGAATAATGTTTCTCGTAGTGTACCAAGAAGACGTGTTGAGAGACAGATTGCTTGGACTCTACCTCCTTCAGGATGGATCAAGATCAATACAGATGGAGCTTCTAGAGGGAACCCAGGTAGAGCGGCAGCTGGAGGTGTTCTTAGAGATAGTCACGGGGATTGGTGTGGTGGTTTCGCTCTGCATATAGGCATATGCACAGCCCCTCTTGCGGAGCTTTGGGGGGTCTACTATGGACTCTTTATTGCTTGGGAACGTCAATATTTGAATGTAGTGTTGGAAGTGGATTCGGAGTTAGTGGCTAACTTCCTACGACACGGGGTTGATCATTTCCACCCTTTGTCTTTCCTGGTGCGTCTGTGCCATGGCTTTCTATCAAAGGACTGGACTGTCCGTACTATCCATGTGTTCCGTGAAGCAAATTACCTAGCTGATGCTTTGGCTAATCTTGCTTTCACCTTAGACCTTGGTTTCCACGAGTTTTCTTCTGTGCCACCTGAGGCTTTACAAGAATATGATAATGATTCTAGTGGTCTTACACGAATTCGGTTGTTTAATTCTTAATGTTTTTTATTTAGTTTATTAATAAATTGAAGGAGTGTTAGCTCCTTCGGCATTACCAAAAAAAAAAAAATATGAGATTCTAATTTTTCGGTAGAATGAATTATACCATCAACTAAATTACTTACCCGGATTTTTTTATTTTATTAACTACCTACCTTAATTTTTTAATAGATATATATTGTAACACCATCTTCAATTGATAAAGCAAATGGTTTACTAAATTCTTCATTTAAAGAGACGTCCGAACTTTACCAAATTAACCAGCAAATTTTCTTCAAAGTGAAATAATTAACCATCACTATTTATTTTATAAAAGTCAAGTTCCGGAGTTTTAAATTGTTATTGGATATATGATTTTCCTACTTTTCTGAAGAAAGATCCATGGAAAAAAAAACATGATAAAAGTCTTGAACTAAATGATCCCTACAAATTATAATTTGGGATGTAAAACAACTTTGAATCAGTTTTGTCTAGAAAACAGCTATAAAGTAATACAATTAAATTATGAGTTTCTTCTCATGAGTCGTTTAGGAATAACTTGGAGTTGACAAAAAAAAAAAGGAATAATTTGGAGAGATTAAATGAAGAGAAAATTGGATAATAGAGTACTAAAAAGTTTTCTAATTTGCTAAATGGGTACTTTGTAAAAGTTTTTGTATTTATGTACTTTTTCGTTTCGTGAATGGTGAATTTTTTGTGAATGATGACGGTGAATCGTTCGTGTGAATGATTAGTTTTATTGTGTGAATGATGAATGAGTCATGTGAATGATGAATTGTTTGTGTGTATGATGAATGATTTGGTGAATGAACAAATATATCTAATTTTCAAATAAAAAAACAAAAATACCTATTTTCAAATTTAAAATCAAAAGTACCTATTTTCCAAATTAGAAAACAAAAAGTACCAACTTACAAAAATACTCTTAAATGAAATATTGTAGAATAAATTATGGCGTATTAGAATCTTTCGGACTATCGTTCTGATCTTTTTCTTTCTCCAATGTAACCTCAAATATAGAAATGTTTTAGATATAGATTTCTTTCTCTTTTATGTTTTTCTCAAAACGTAACTTGTTCTTCCATGTAAAGAGATGAATGAAACGATATATTCAATAGGTTAATTTACAAGTGGGAGTTTTTAAGTATTTATACTTAGGAAAACTATAACCCTATACAACAAGCTCATATATTTAAAGCCCACTATACTATTCTCAATATTCTCCCACAAGTTGGAGCATGTATATTGCATATGCCCAACTTGGACATCAAATACTGAAAAGTTGAATTCCCCAAAGCCTTAGTCATCAAATCAGCTACTTGTTCTGTAGTCTTCACATCGGCGTGACAATGAGTCGAGCTTGAACTGCATCTCTCACACTATGACAATCAGCTTCTATATGCTTCGTTCGCTCGTGAAAAACCGGATTTGCTGCTATATGTATAGCTGACTTGCTATCACAAAACATTTGCATAGGTTCTTCTTGTTGCACTCCAAGATCTGCAAGCAACCCTCTCAACCATTTAAGTTCATGTAATGCTGCTGACATAGCTCTGTATTCAGCTTCTGCCGAGGAATGAGATATAGTATCTTGCTTCTTGGTTTTCCAAGTAACAGCAGAATTGCCCAAAAACACAACATAAGCCGATCGAGATCTTCTAGTCTTTGGACAGGAAGCCCAATCGGAGTCACAAAACACGCGAACCTTCAAATCACATTTAGTCCAGGAAATCCTTTCAAGTAGCGTAACACCCTCACTGCTGCATCCCAATGAGTCTCTCAGGGATCATGCATAACTTGTGATAAAACGTGAAGTGTGTAACACAGCTCGGGACGTGTGATAGTCAGATACACAAGTCGTCCAACGAATCTTCGAAACCTTGCTGGATCTTTATATGTTGGACTATTGTCTGAAAGAAATTTATGGTTCTGTTCAGTCGGTGTAGACACTGGTTTGCATCCTGCTTCTGAAATTATATCAAGTGCATATTTTCTTTGTGTAAGATACACGCCTTGTTCCCCTCTTGCAATCTCAATGCCAAGAAAATACTTGAGTTTACCCAAATCTTTCATCTTGAAACACTTACTCAAGTATGTTTTGAACTTTCTAAGCATAGCTAGATCATTTCCAGCCACTACCAAATCATCTACATAAACTAAAACCCGAAGATTCTTGTCTCCTTTTATGTATGTGAACAACGAGTAGTCCGAATAGGATTGTACAAATCCAAAATCCTTCAACGCAAACGTAAGTTTAGCAAACCAACATCTTGGTGCCTGCTTTAAACCGTAAAGAGATTTCTTCAAACGACATACCTTGTTTGGATCATCGGACTTGAAACCCGGCGGAAGCTTCATATACACTTCTTCTTCTAAGTCACCATGTAGAAATGCATTGTTCACATCCATTTGATGAAGTTTCCAATCCTTTGCTACAATCACTTGCAACAAAGTCCGAACAGTCGACATCTTAGCCACTGGCGCACATGTCTCATCATAATCTTCCCCTTCCACTTGATGATTTCCAAGACAAANTATCTTTCAACTGTCCCATCGGCATTATACTTGATTTTGAAGATCCACTTGCTTCCTATAGCTTTCTTTCCTTTTGGCAAGTTCTCTAAAACCCAAGTCTTATTCAATTCGAATGCATCTATGATAACACTTGAATTTTAGGATTTTTACATAACATTTCTTGTCACTTTCTAGT
>OVBE01004462.1:0-17578 GCA_900406425.1 Iberis pinnata | reverse complement strand
TAAATAAGTTCCTGAAACATCTAGCAGTCATTTAAGAAAGAAGTCTCTCCTAAGTGTAACTAAAGAAAAGATGAAAAAGGGGAATATGTGAATAAGTTGGATCACTTCAAGTCTCAAAGGGTAGATTTAGGACTCCTTACTGGGTAGAATCAGGAAACCTAGGTTTCATTAGCATTGGGTAGATGGGGTTCTATTTCTGTATGCATCTAAGTGTTCCTACCTTTAGCCTTCTGCTAAACCTCATTCCCGTTTGAGAGAACCCTGATCATGGTGATTTCATAGAATAGCTCATCCTAGCCTAACGATTTAGATGCTTAGGATCCGAATCTCAGCCTAAGGAGTTAGATGTTTAGGGGGGATTATTGGCTTTAGTAGGTTGGTTCTTCATGCCTTCTAGGTAGTGTACCGTTAACGGGAGTTAGGTCTGGTGATTGCTTAGGTTGATTCCATTTATCAAGGGATTGGACTTGGTTTCATATGAATCTACTATCTAGGGATAGCTCATTGTTTGAGGTATGTTAGGTGCATAGGTAGATTGGGATAGATCTCTAGTTAATTACCCTTGTCCTCAGGAACTATTTTACACTTGATTGCATCTTTATCCTTTTTGATTTTCCTCTGTTTTAACCTTTTACCCTTTTTAGTTTCTTATGCATGTTTGTTTCTGTTTATGTTATTTAGTTCCTTGCATTCTCTTTTCACTTAGGACTTGTTAGAAACTCTCATCTTCATATTTTCTTGACTTAGAAGCATCCATTGCATATAGTCTGCTAGTACACACTCATTTGGATTGATAATCTTACATACTACAATGACCATGATAGTGGTGTAAGGGATTGATAGCGAGAAAAATCCTACTATCAATTACATTCTAGTGCACTTTGGTGAGGAAAGAGAAAATTTTTGTCTCCATTATACCCTTATTTTCTATATAATTACAATTTACTTTTTTCTCTCTCCTGACATGTGTCAGATGTTGACATTTGCTATTTTTTCACCTCCAATCTTTAAAAACCAATTTTTATAATATATATGTCCAAATAAACTAAAAATTATACCAAAATTCGTAACTTTTTATACTCTATAAATAGACACTTGTTTTGTTTAATTTGAACACAGAAAAAAAAACAAGTTTCATGACGTCTATGTACACGACACTTTGTGTACATTATGCTAGTTATTTAATGTACACAATGATTATTCNCCTCCAATCTTTAAAAACCAATTTTTATAATATATATGTCCAAATAAACTAAAAATTATACCAAAATTCGTAACTTTTTATACTCTATAAATAGACACTTGTTTTGTTTAATTTGAACACAGAAAAAAAAAACAAGTTTCATGACGTCTATGTACACGACACTTTGTGTACATTATGCTAGTTATTTAATGTACACAATGATTATTCAGCATGTGTACAATGTCGTGTATCATTCAGCATGTGTATAACATCATGTACATGATGTTTGTGTGTACAATCTCGCGTATCAAGCAGCATGTGTACAACATTGCGTACACAATGTTTTGTACACAATGCTTGTGTACATCTGCTAATTATTAAATGTGTACATCTAGTCATTAGCATGATATACACAAGAATCGTGTACACATCATTGTGTACGTGATGCTATGTATATGTTGCATGATACAGGACGTTGTACATACACTGCATCATCATTGTGTACATCTAATAATTATACGTCCATTGTACACAACATTGTACATTGACTGCAGTATCATTGTGTACAACTGCATTATCATTGTGTATGACTGCATTATCATTGTGTACATCTAATCATTAGCATGATGCATACAAGCATCATGTACACATCATTGTGTACGCGATGCTATATACATATGGCATGATAGACGACGTTGTACATAGACTAAATCATCATTGTGTACATCTAATAATTATACATCGTTGTACACGACATTGTACATAGTCTGTATTATCATTTTGTAATCTAATAATTAGCAAGATGTACACAAACATCATGTACACATCATTTTGTACATGACGCTATATACATGTTACATGATACACGATGTTGTACATAGACTGCATCATCCTTGTGTACTCTGAACAATTAGCGTCACGTACACAAAGCGTTGTGTACACAAAGCGTCATGTACACAAAGCGTCGTGTACACAAACCATCGTGTACACAAAGGTCGTGTACACAAACGTCTGAAACTTGAATTTTGTTTTATGTTCAAATAAAAATAAATAAATATATGTTTATAGAGTAAAAAAATATATATTTTGGTATAATTTTTATTTTTTTAAAAGTATATATTATCAACTAATTATTTTAAAGATTGAATATGGAAAATAAAAATATCACATCAATACCACTCATTTTTTCTCTTTCTTCCTTTTAAGTGTTAAATGGTAATTTATGCAATTAAAAGTCCACCAAAAACAAAAAGTCTACTTTTGTGCAAATAGTTTAAGATTAGATGCATCATAGTGTAATTATTTCTAATACAAATTATGTATAATCTAGTAATTTATAAATTTACCCACTGTCGTGGTCACATTTTGATTTTTATAATTTTTTTGTCAACAACATACTATATTAGATTAAGGTATACCCACAACAAGTACCGATCTTATGAGGGAAAATTTACAATCTCTTGACAGGAATATGAACTCATCCTAAGATGAAACTACAAAAACTAACGTAAGATATTTAGTTCCGAAAGTTGGAATGTTGAAACTAATGATAGACCTTCTACAAGGAGACTTTACCCATACATCCCAAAATTTCGATTGACAACCGAAGCGGGAGCCAAACACAGGAAATGAATTTCCAGGGAGAGATCCCCTAAGACCTAATAAACTAACATTGTTGACATTATTATGATACAAAAATAAATACATATGGAGAGAATTTACAGCTGATTCTTGAACCTGTTGTAAGGATGGTGACAGATGGTATGAATGAGGCCTTATTGACTCAGGTCTAAGATTTGAAAGTACGGGAAGCAGTTTTCTCCATGAATCCGGAAAAAGCTCTCGGGCCGGATGGAATGACTGCTCTATTTTATTAACGGTTTTGGCATATTGTCGGTCCTTATGTGATCGCGATGGTTCGTGATTTTATGCGGATAGGAGTTTTTGACCCCCGGTTGAACGAAACTCATATTTTTCTTATTCCAAAAACCGAGCGTCCGAGAAACATGATGGAATTTCGTCCCATAAGCTTATGTAATGTATGTTACAAAATCATTTCAAAAGTGTTGTGTCACCGACTCAAAAATATACTTTTTGATCTGATCTCTGAGATGCAGTCGGCTTTTGTGGCTGGTCGACTTATTACCGATAACATCCTGCTTGCACAAGAGGTTTTTCATGCCCTTAGATCGAAACCAGGTTGTATGAAAGGATTTATGGCGATAAAAACGGATATGAGTAAAGCATATGGTAGAGTGTAATGGACTTTCCTCCGCGCAACCTTACTCAAAATGGGTTTTGCTACCAAATGGGTTAACTGGGTCATGACATGTGTAGAGTCTGTCTCTTATCGTGTCATACTTAATGGTAATCCAAAGGAATGATAATTCCATCTCGTGGACTCCGATAGGGAGATCCTTTGTCCCCTTATCTTTTTCATACTTTGTACGGAGGTACTAATCGCGAATCTTAAAAGAACTGAATCTCGACGGCATATTCAGGGAATTAAAATAGGACGTGCTTCTCCACCGATCTCACATATGCTATTTGCGGATGATAGCCTTTTCTTCTGTAAAGCCACTCTAAGTCAGGATGATTATATTGCACAAATTCTGAGCTTTTACGGACAAGCGTCAGGGCAACGTATCAATTTTGATAAATCAACGATTATTTTTGGTAAGAGCTTTCCGGTCCACGACCGTTTACTACTACAACATCGGCTTGGTATTTACCAACATGGAGGTTCGGGTACTTATTTAGGTATACTAGAACAACTTCATGGCTCCAAAGCCCAAGTTTTTGCTTTTGTACGTGACCGTCTTAATGCCCGTATCAATGGGTGGTTTGCGAAATTTCTTTCCAAAGGAGGAAAAGAGATTATGATCAAATATGTAGCTCAGGCCTTGCCCACTTATGTGATATCCTGTTATAGTTTACCGAAACAGCTCTTAAAAAAGTTGGCTGGTGCGGTGGCAGATTTCTGGTAGAGTTCCAACTCCAGCTCCAGGGGTCTCCATTGGATTGCATGGGACCGTGTGTGTTTACCCAAACATTGGGGTGGGCTTGGATTCAAAGACTTGGAGAAATTTAATTAGGCTCTCCTGGCAAAGCAGCTGTGGAGACTTCATCAATTCCCCAACTCGTTACTGGCCAAAACATTACGAGAACGATTTTTTCGGGGTAAATCACCATTTCATGCACCAAAACCAACTTGGCCATCTTATGGATGGTGTAGTATTTGGAATACAATCTCTCGCTTTCATAGTGGCGTTCGAAGAGTGGTGGGGACAGGCCAACAAATCAAAGTTTGGTCAGAAAACTGGTTACCAGGGGATAGTGTGTGTCCTCCTCGTGCGAGGCTAAGCACTAATGTTGCTGATATGACGGCGAATGAATTAATGCATTCTACTACTCATGGATGGAATAAACATTTACTACACCAATTAATTGATTCGGGTGATGTGGCACGTATACTAAGTATTAGGCCCTCGCGAACAATGGTCGATTCTTTCTGCTGGCATTTTACCAAATATGGTCAATACTCGGTCAAATCCGGGTATAGGTTTTGGGTAGCTAATGATGCTTATCTTTCTACGTTTCTTCAAGAACCGTCCATCAATTCCTTGAAGGAAAAAATATGGAATATAAATGCACCGGCAAAAATGAAGCTATTTTTATGGCAAGTCTTGTCGGGTGCTGTTTCGGTCAATGTCAGACTTGCATCGAGGAAATTACACGTGGATGTGATATGTTCACAATATGGTCTACATGATGAAACAATAAATCATGTTCTTTTTCTCTGTCCTCCTACACGACAGTGTTGGGCCTTAGCTAATATTTCCTTTGAATATGGGCGTTCTCCCTCGCCTCATCTTCNTATGGTCTACATGATGAAACAATAAATCATGTTCTTTTTCTCTGTCCTCCTACACGACCGTGTTGGGCCTTAGCTAATATTTCCTTTGAATATGGGCGTTCTCCCTCGCCTCATCTTTTAGAAAATTTGAATTATCTACTGTTTCGAAGATTACCAGGTACATCTAAGGAAGAGTCAATGCCTTTCTTTTTTTGGCTCCTCTGGTTCTTATGGAAAGGCCGTAATGATATGGTATATCGAGGGAATCTTCAGGCACCTCCTGATATTGTACAACATGCGCAGTCGAAACATCAAGACTGGATTTCAGCTAATGAACAACAACAAGATTTGGTTACAGATACACGGATTCGGGGTTACAGTCCGAATACTCTAAGTAGGGAGATCTCGCACCAATATCTAGTGGTTTGCTCTATCGATGGTTCATGGAAGTCCGGCAACCGAACCTGCAATTTATGATGGGTACTCCAACTCCAAGATGGTACTGTTGATATTCGGGGTATGAAAGGTTCGATACAATGTCAATCTCCAACTCACGCTGAATTATATGGTCTTCTTTGGGCCGTGAAGATGCTTAACAAGAAGAATCGGTTCTGTGATGTATTTCTGACGGACTCCGTCGAGTTAATCCATATGGTGCAGGCACCAACAGAGTGGCCTGCATTTTCAACAGAGTTACAGGAGTTTATCACAATTAAGGCATCATATACGGAATTCAACCTACTTTATCAACCACGTTTGTCTAATCTTAGATCTGATTTATTAGCTAGACGATCTCGGGAACGTAATGTACTTTTTTCTTTTGTTGACACTTATTTACCTTATTGGTGTGTAGATTCACTTGATATTTTTACATAATCGATAAATACAGAAGTCGTTCTTTTGTGAAAACAAAAAATAGAAATAAAAAAATAACCCAAGCCCATTATTTGAGATTGGCCCAAACCCTGGCTGGCAAGGAAAACAAAGAATGAACCTATGNTGATATTTTTACATAATCGATAAATACAGAAGTCGTTCTTTTGTGAAAACAAAAAATAAAAATAAAAAAATAACCCAAGCCCATTATTTGAGATTGGCCCAAACCCTGGCTGGCAAGGAAAACAAAGAATGAAGGGCTACCCAAGAAACTTGCCACTGCATGCCGAACATGCATCATCGGAAAACCAGTAAGAATTCGTTCTTCCAGATCGCCGCATACAAGGATGCATGCAACTAGGACCGGCAATGCTTAGCCATCACCAACCTTGAGAGCTCTGTCTCAATTGCAAGAGGAAGAAATTATGAAGCGCAAGGTATGTGAATCTGGTGAAGGAGAAACGGCAGTAATGCAAAGCAGAGCAAGCGACAGAGATCTCGAAAAGGGAAGCGATTACTAGATATGAGAAGAGAAAAAAGGGGGAAAAACCTGTATATGAGCCACCCCACGATGTCGGCTGCAACAGGAAGCGAAAATTTGAAGTCAAACAGTCGTATAGAGAGAGAAAAAAAAATTAAAAGTTGATTTTTATAATAAGATTTTGTATTTGCAAATAAATGATCTCCACGTATAGTGAGCATCTTCTTTTCGCCTGATCACCACACTCTCCGCTACTGGTTCCCTTTGCTTCTTCTGCATTTTATCTTCAAATAATTCAATATAAGTCAACTCCCTCAGATGAACAGGTCATAGATAGAGTCTCTTTATATTTAAATTTACAAATTATTTAACATAACCTTTATCAAAATAAGCTTCGATACCATCCAAAATAAACTGTTCTTATTCTTTGTAGTAATAATATTTGATATGATTGATGTGACAAACTTCACTTACTATATGTAATAAAATCATAAACGGGGATACAAAACACAATTAAGTTGGTAGAACAAAGAAATCAGTTGGTTTAGGTGGTGTTTGATCTATTATAAACATAGGACTTGGCGAACCATAAGTAAGAGACGAAACCAATAGAGCTAAGACAAGCAAGTAGCCAGTAAAAATAGTGTAGATGAGCATGGTTCAGATCATTATCGAACCAGCTTGTTTGACCATACTGACTCGTGACTTTATCAATGATTGATATCATAAAGCTACTTAGAAAGTTTCCAACTCCGTATATGCTTATGCTCAAAGCCATACCAACACTCCTAATTTCACTAGGGACTTGGTCGTAGAAGAATTCTTGCAAACCCACCAGTGTGAAAACGTCTGCTACTCCACAAATAACATATTGTGGAACTAACCACCACACACTCATCGTTATTGTGACATCATCTCTAGCGGTTTGCAGCCTTTTTGTCTCGACCAAAGCAGCTACTACCATAGAAAGAATAGAGAAGAAAATCCCAGCGCCAATCCTCTGAAGAATTGTGATTCCTGATGGGTTTTTAGTGAAGTATCTTGTGATTGGGACGAATAGACGGTCGTAAATTGGAATAAAGATGGCAATGGTTATGCTTATGAAGCTTTGGAGTGTAGCAGAAGGGATTAAGAGTCCTGGTGAGATTGTCCTATCCATTATGGCTCCTTGCTTTGTGAAGAAAGTAGGAGACTGTGCACATACAATGGCATACATCAAACAACTCATCCATATGGGAACAAGCCTTATCACCGTTTTTGCTTCTTCAATTTCAATTGATTCACATGTTAATCCTGCTCTATTGAGGAACCTGCCATTAAATTCAAATGAAAACGTTATCAATTTATGAATTTCTATCTCAAAACCATATGGTATTTCTAACAAGAACCAAAATAATATGAACACAATGTGTCCTTAGAGATTTAATTATAATTATGTTACCTGAATTGCTTGGTACTCTGGTCAGAGAGTAGGAGAGACTCGTTCGCATTAGCTATATCTAAATCTGGTTGTCTTCTGTTCTTTGCCGCCTCCACAAAGACACGACCGATTCTAGCAAAAGGGTTTGTCTTTCCTACTTTAGCTGAGCTAAAGCGGTAAGAGGTTATTCCAAAAAGGAGCAGAAACAGAGAAAGTAGCATGAAAGCACTTGGGATACCAAATCCTAAGGGCCAACTTAGGTTCTCTTGAATGTAGTTGGAGACCAAACGAGTTATACAATTGCTGAGACAGTTTGCAAAAATCAGCCAGTTGAAGAAAGAACTCTTGGCATTTGCCTCATTTACATCATCTCCGTCGAATTGATCAGCTCCAAATGTCTTAATACACGGTTTATAACCACCATGTCCTAGAGCTATAAGATAGAGAGAGAAGAAGAAAAGAATCATATTGAACTGAGAAGCACATGAGACGAGTTGAATAAGATCTTTGCATTGAGAAGGAATCGTTGCTGAAAACGACAACAACCCAAGTCCCTGTTATGTTTTATTTCAGTTAAAATCATAAACAGTTATGAAACTTATAGTTAAGAAATGTGCTTGTTATATACCAAGATGTAAAGAAAAAATGAGATGACGATAGTACGGAAACGGCCGACAAACGCGTCTGCTACAAACGCCCCAAGAAGCGGTAGAAGCCAAACGGTTCCAGTCCAAGCGTTGACACTAGCCGCAGCTGAAGCTGTTGACATACCTAATGGTCCTGTCAAGTACGTTATCAAGTTTGATGATATCCCGAAATAAGCGAACCGTTCGGCCATTTCTACACCTACACAAACATAAGAAATATAAGTGGAAAGGCTAATTATTTGAGTATGCGTGAAAAAATCTGAGTTTGAGTTTGAGTTTACGTACAGATGATGAACCTCGCCGATTTCCATCCTCCAGAAGAGGATCTTTCAGCTGGTCTTCCTCCAGAGTCCATGGAAATGGCCCAAGAATGCACAAATCAACCTTCTAATAATGTTTTTGTAGTATTAATTTCAAGGAGACAAATGTTGAATAAGGAAGGTGTGGGTTTGTCAAGTTATACTGAATTATTGATAAGAATTAACTAATTAACACGTGCTGCATGTATGTGCTCTGTTTTATTATCTTTTTTATTTTTTCTCTGAGTTGTTAGAACATGTTCAATCAATTCTGAAAAGAATAACAAATTCCTCGTTAGATAACATATTAAACAGGGAGCGTTTGGGTTACATAAAAAGAAATCTATTATTATATATTCTTTCCGTTTTTTAAAGATTGTCTATTTAAAATTTTCATACAGATGGAAATTGGTTTAATACCATATATTTTAGTAGAAATGACTAGAACCATACAAATCATTTTCTTTATTATTTGCATTTTTAAATGTCCAGCGTACCATTCTATTACGTTGTGACAAAAAAACGTATTTACACGAATGTCATTCGCTACGTAAGAATTCGCTGACGTGTATTAATGAGACGACTTATGGTTACATTGCAGTTGAGTTACTAAAACCCGCTGAGTTAAGAAAAATTAGCTGACTTACGGGCATAAGTCACCCGCTCGTGACGTATAACTCAGCCCTTTCTATGTTTCCGAGGTCATAATAACTCAGGCCCTTTAACCTTTGAGGACTTTTAACATAAGATATATAACTCATCTACTATGTAAAATAACTCAGTCACATCAAAATATAAAACTCAGTCGTATCAGAAATCAAACTCAGTCTTAACAATAATCTAACTCTTTATGCATTATATGTCAAAATCACTCGCAACATACAGGAGAACACGACGAGGGCGAATACGATTTCGACGAAGACGATTTTGGAGAAGACGACCAGGGTTAAAAGTAGGGAAACTAAACTGTTGTTTTTATTTAAGAAGATTTGTATATTTATATGTAAAATGAAACTCAGACAAAAAAATGGTCTGCAATAAAATCAAATTCAATCGCAACGTAAATCAAACACGGTCGTAATAGAAATGATACTCAGCCACAACATAAATCAAACTCGTCCACAACAGAACCGAACTCATTCGCAACATATATCAAAGGGAATCAATCGCAACTTACTAGAAATTTCGATGAGGGTTCACAATAAGATTTAGACGATGTTGAGCGACTGAAAAATTTGATATGTATAATGTATGTTTTATTGGCGTGGAATACGGTTTAATGATGTGAAATACGGTTGAGTGATGTGGATTTGTTTATTATAAATTAACCAAATTAAGAAAAACTAAGCAAAGGAGTGAATCGTAATTTACAAGGGTTTCGAAGATACTCTAGTAATTGTTGAAAGATGTATGGTATTCTAGTTATTATGAAAATTTTCTCTGGTATTTGAGCTATTTTCCCTTAATAAATTTATGTTTTCCATAAAAATAACATTAAGTATTTTAAATCAATCAATAGAAAAAAATACTGCAATTGTTCTATTGTTCATAAAAGTCGAAATCATTCAATTTCTGCATTGAAAACCTAAAACGGCATTCTTTTTTAAACATAAAATGATTGCTAAAAAGACAATCATCAAAAAAAAGGGAGAGAGTCTTTTCTCCTCCTAAAGTGTCTACCTCGTCACAATAAAATTAAATTGCATTAAATTACAATACTTAATGACTAAATTAGCTTACATTTGTATATTTATTACATATAAAAAAATTTCAAGGAAAAATTAATAAAATATCCTTTAATAATAACTTAAATAAAAATATTTTTCTTAGTAAGTACAACAATATAAAAAAATTAATTCAAAATGATAATCTAAAAAATTTTTAATTAAAAAGAAACATTAAGGATAATAAAGAACATAAGTTACTAAAGTGTTTTTAAAATTTCATTGTACATATCATATTACATGAGTCTACTTATAAAATATAGTGTGTGTATATATATATATATATATATATGTTTAAAGATTTCTTGCATAAATTTTTAGAAGTGTAATGTTTTATACATGTTCACGTAAGTTCTATATAAATGAGAAATTCATTTAGAACATACACTTATAAACAAAAAAAAACACAATTTCATGCATCACAAGTTATTGGATAGAAGAAATTATATTCATACTATTCAAATTTTTTATTCATATATAAAACTAAGACCAAGAGAACAAATTTTCATCAACTGCAGCAACATTCTAAAAAAAATGTATTGTGATAATATAATATATAGAGAAAATTATAGACAATGCCATATTATTGAGAAAGTTTATAGTATATACCATATTGTTTAAAGATCATAAAAACTAGGGTTGTCGGTTCCCCCTCCCCCTAAACTACTCCAACCCACATTATTTCACCCAAACTTTTCGACTCATAACTAAACTACACGAACTTGTCGATTTCGCAACAAACCCCCTAAACTTACAACAATCTGTAATTTTCCCCAGATAAAAATTAGGCTCCTTAATCGTATTTTAAGATTAAAAAGCTATTAGATGCTAGGATTTGTGTTAATTAAAACACGTGGTTTCATTAAACAAAAAACCCAAATACATAAATCAAACCCAAAATCAATTTGGGGGTTTCGGCTAGTTAGGTTTCTTGAGAAAAAAGTGAGAGTGATCGATTATAGAGTGTTAAGATGGTGCGCGAGTTGAGCTTGGTTGCGATCGAGCCTCCAACAGAAGACATGGAGTATGAATATCGAAGACAGAGTGATGATGAGGCGCTGATTATCATGCAAAAGAAGACTGTAAAGGTAAGAAAAAAGTTGACAATGATAGTGAGGATGATGAGGATGTAGCTGGTAGATTTGAGATTGAGGTTGCTGAGGTTGTTAATGAGTTTACAGATGAGCTAATGGGGGAACGTAATACCATTCCCGATAGCTCAGATGATAGTGAGGATGATGAGGATGTCTCTGATTTGAGAGAAAGAAGGAGGCGACATAAAAACACAGTGAACAAGCTTTCTCTAGGCATTGTTTTCATGTCAGGATTAGAGTTTAAGAAAGCAGTTCTAGATTATGCAATTAGGGAAGGGAAGAACATTGTTCAAAATAGATGGGAGAAGACTAAATTGAGCTTCAAGTGTGGCATGGGTGGAAAATGCCAATGGCGAGTATACTACTCTTATGATGAGTCGAAACAACTTTGGTTGGTCAAGAGTACATATGAGTGGCACACATGTATTTCAAATGGGAAGTGCAAGATGTTGAAAAGTCCATCAATTGGAAGTATGATCATGGAAAATTTAAGACACAACTCTAATTTTATGCCAATGTCATAAGTTCAAGGAACCAATGTCAAAGGGCAGAGACAATAGCTTTCAAGTGGCTTGAGAACGAGTATAAGGAACAATTTGCTCATCTTCATGGATATGTACAGGAGATTAAGAATTCTAATCTGGGACGGTAATTGTAGAAACAGTTCTCAATGCAGCTCGGGAAGATGTTTTTAGCAGGTTTTATGTGTGTTTTGAGAATCTTAGAAGTTTTTGGAGGGGTTCATGTAGGCCTATCATTGGTCTAGATAGAACATTCTTGAAGGTGGCTGTTAAAGGAGTGTTGTTGACTGTTGTGGGACATGATGCGAACAATCAAAAATATATCATTGCATGGGCTGTGGTTCAGGCAGAAAATGGAGACAATTGGTTGTGGTTCCTGCAACAACTCAAGAGGGAATTTTTTGTTGAAAATGATGAGAAGTATGTGTTCATCTCTGACAATCAAAGGTGAGTTGTACATATAAGCAGGGACTCATTAGTTGTTGTAAAGTAGTACATATAAGCAGGTACTAATTAGTGTTGTTTGTTGTTTTATGGACTTATTAGTGTTGTTAAAACAGAGCTTCCACTTGTACAACATAGAATGTGTGTTAAACACATTGTGGAGAACTTGAAGAAGAATCATTCAAAGAGAGATATGCTCAAGCCTTTGATTTGGAATTTAGCTTGGAGTTCTAACCCTGAGGTTTTTGAAGAAAATTCAAAGAACATTAGGAGTTATAGTAATGCGTTATATGAAGATGTCATGAAAGAGGATCATAAATCATGGTGTATGACGTTTTACAAGACTGGTAGCTGCTGTGAAGATATTGACAACAATGCTACAAAGTCTTTCAATGAAACTATTACAAAAGCAAGAACCAAGGCAATAGTTCATATGCTAGAGATGATTCGTAGGCAAACTATGGAGAGGATCACAAAGAGAAACAAGAAATCTCATAAATGGACTGGGAATTTTACTAAATATGTAGTAAAAGTGCTTGAGGATGAGAAAGAGAAGTTTAGAAGTGCAAAATGTATAGGGGAACACATGGTTATTTAGAAGTCCATCTGCTAGGAGGTGCTCATAGAGTGAATGTGGTACTAAAAACGTGTACATATGGGAAGTGGCAAATAAGTGGAATAATGTGTGAGCATGCGTATGGTACAATGCTTGATCAAGGTGTAAATGTAGAGAGTGGAGTCTCTGCTTACTTCTCAACAAATTTTTGGAGAAGTTGTTATGAGTCATCAAATGTTCCAATGATAGGAGCTAAATACTGGATGAACTCAGGACTAAGACAGATCAAAGCACCTCCTGAACCTTCACTTCCTGGTAGAAAGAAGACATTTAAAAGAAAAAAGGAAAAGCATGAGTCACCTTAGAAGAAGAAGAAGCAGAAGGTAGTGGCAAAACTGAGTAGGCGTGGTAGGATCGTCCACTGCTCTATATGTGGCAAAACTAGACACAACAAGGCTGGATGTCATAAGAAGAAGGAGAAGACTTCATCAGAGGTTAGTGTTCTATGTGTTTAAAATTGTTTAAGTTTAGTCTTCATCGTTATATGTGATTAAAATTTTTTAAGTTTAGTCTTCATTGTTATATGTGTTTTAATTGTGTTTAAGTTTAGTCTTTATTGGTATATGTATTTGATGACGATTTGTTTATTCTTTTGTCTCGTGTTTTCAGTTGTTGTGCTTTGTGTTCAGTCATGTTTCTTGTGTAATTTCAGGGTGGGCCATCAGACAGAGTTGAGTATGCATGTGGACCATCACAGCCTTCTCAAGAAAGCACCATGCATGTGAAGAAGTTCTTATTTTGTGTTGCTTTTGTCATGTACTTTTAGTCTATTTAGCAACTTTGGTATTATGTTTTGTTAAGTATGTTGCATCTCTTTAGCAATTTTTGTATTGTTGTGTACGTTGCATACTCGGCTACTTATGTTATGTATGTTGTTTTAGTGTTGTTTTTGTTGTTTCTAAACTCTTTGGCAACTTGGTATTGTAAGGCATAACATATTCTTTTCCAATTTGGTATTGTTGGTATTGAAGACTAAACTTAAAAAACTTTGATTTTGTTGTTTCTCTTGTACAAGAACAATGCAAAAACAAGAACTCATAACCAAAAATGCATAACTGAAACACAAAATTTCATTAGTCAATAACACAACTTAACACAACAAATCTTAGTTTTGAAATTGTTAAACACAACACAAACACACCAACAAAGGCTGGATCCAAGCCTATAAACCTACATGAAACAACAAAGACTAGCTCCACTGCCAAATTCACCTTCTACATCAATCTTTAATTATGTCTCAACCTTCTCTTTTACCTTCTGCATCAATTCACCCTTTAGCTTCTCAGTCTCTTTCTTTTGAACTTCTGCATTTTTCTTCATTTCTTGTACCATCACTTCACAATCTTATGTAACTCTTGCAACACTCGCATTACCCAAACTAATCTCTTCAAATAAAGCGTCATCAAGCCATTTGAATAAGTGAGACTCAATTTTTCTCTACAAACAACCATAAAAAATCAAACACCTTCATCTCTAAAAATTAACAATAACCAGAAAAATTACTTTACCTCATGCCCAACCACACCTCGATAGAACCTCTGGTATGGGTTCTTGTTCGTTTTTTATGTTACTGTGATGACTCTGTTTCCGCACCAACATCTTGTTGGCACACCTAATACACGGTTGCGTTTAGAGAAGAGGATCAACGACGATGAACAGTTACTCATCATACACTCACAACCCACGATTCCAGTTCAATCGATTGCTCTAGGCACTGTTTCTGAAGAACCCTAACCCAAACCCCCAAATCGATTTTCTTTTTGTTTGGTATATTTGGCTTTTGTTCTTTAAACTAGTCATGTGTTTTAATTAACACAAATTGCAGCATCTAATCGCTTTTTTAATCTTGAAACGCGATTAAGGAGCCTAATTTTATCTGGGGAAAATTACAGAGAATTGTAAGTTTAGGGGGTTTGTTGCGAAATCGACAAGTTCGTGTAGTTTAGTGATGAGTCGAAAATTTTGGGGTGAAATAATGTGGGTTGGTATAGTTTAAAGGGAAAAAATCGACAACCCTAAAAACTACCATATTCACTTTCTCATAAAAGACAAATATGTCTTTGTGACTTACATAGCTATATTAATCTTTTTATTTTAAAATTAAAATTTTCAAAAAGAATTTCTTCATTTCTTTCTACTATCTCACCATCTTTTTTTCGTTTTTTTCCTTTAACTTCTCTATAGTTAATTTGTTTCTCATCATCTCTTTTACTTTTCAATTATAAGATTATACATGAATCTTTCACTACAATATTGATAGTACAAATCTCTCACTTTCTCTAACTTCACTATTTTCTCTCTTTAAACGCAAATAGACAATGATGATATGAGTAGAGGGAGGAGCAACCACAATTTCAAGTCATGAATCTAGCTACCGTCTCTATAAATGTGGTAGTCACTCTAGTTCCGCCTCTGCAACCTCCTCATCCTCACCTTCTATCGACCTAATGCGATCGGGTTCGTCTTGGACTCTTCCTGGAACTCCGTCGTACAAAATCTTTCTCAGTGTCAAAAAATAACGAAGGATTCTCCGGTAGATTTGAGCCACAACTTGATTTTGCTCATAACCGGAACTGGACCTTCCAAAAACCGGCTTCAAGATAAATCAAAGAAGCAAAGATTTTGGAATGACAAAATCAATTTTGGGATCTTGCATGAGAAGATATTGTTTGCAACAAAAAGATTCTCCAAATTCCATATATGTATTCCACAAAAGAATGATGTAACTGTGGACGACTACATGTAGATAAAAGAGTTGAAGTTATTCCCCAAAAGATTTAATATAGGTTCTCTGGTTTCCAACGAATCCGTTTTCATATTTTCATTTATAATTTTCTTTTGTTCTGATAAAGATTGTTCGTCATTCTAAATTTTTATAGGCTGAGGTTATGTCCAGAGAAAGTCTCGTGAACGAAATCGTAACTATCAGCTTGTCCATGGATAATGTAAGTTATGTGGACACTAATGTAACTATATTGTTGCATATTTCACTTTTTTGTACACGCCCAATAATTGTTGACTTTTTTCTAGGTAGTCTATGCGTTATATGTCCACCAGTAATAACGAACATGTCACAGTGCAAAGTACAAAATATGTCCATTACGATGGAAGAGATGGTGGAAAATTTGTGTATCCACTATTCAATTGATCTTCATGATGAGTACATCCAGCACCTACTCTAGTGATAATTGTTTATTTTTTGGTTTTGTTGGGATATAATATTTGTGAAAATTTGTTTCCACAATACTAGCTTCTACAACTACGATTTAACTTTTATTTGACAATGTTTTATTTTTAACATGTCCACACGCATTAGTACAACACGATGTATTTACTTTGTGATTTTACATGACCATGCACATTATGTCCATCGTGTAATAATTTTATCACACAAAGTAAAATGATGAAGGTATGTGGACAACTTATCTGTGGACGAATAAATGTAAACAAAAATATAGAAGGGTTGTGGAAGGTTAAATGTACACAAAAATATCATAGATGAAAAAACATATCCTTAAGGCTAAGATTAATTCACTTTACAACACAAAATTTCAAAATATATTGGTCATAAAAAAGAAAAAAAAATGTTTACAACCCACACTGTTGTTATGCATTTGCATATTCTAAAAGCATACAAACAGCACACAAACAAATCTTAATAAAAGTTGTCCATCACATAATAATTTGTCCTACTTTGCATGTAGACAAATAATGGAAGGTCCGTGGACGAAATTGGATTTTGTTTCGCATGTAGAAACAAAGAGAATATCTATGGATGGAAAAATGTAGACAAAACATGTTCCTGGAAAAAGAGATATTTTGGTCATATTCTTTTTCTCACCTGTTTCTTCTCCAGTGAAAGTTCATGATTTCGATTGTCGATGACTTTTTCCTTATTGATGGACATGTACATGTTAAGTCCATCATTATCTAACAAATGGTCCATCATTTATTAAGTAACTAGTGCACGAGAACAAACTGGTCCATTACGTACTTATCAAGATAAGTAAACAAAAAATGCACCATTAGTGGTCTTACATGCACAATCGAAGGTGGAGATGACTCAACCTAACAATATTAATGACCTCATATTTGAGCTCAATTTAATCAAAAATATAAAATTTCAAGCTTTAATTAGCCCATCAAATCACCATTAATGGGCATTAAATGCTCATGTTCATAAAAAGCGGGCAAATAAACGGGTATAATAGTATTTTTCACACTGCCACAATGACATTGACTATGGCATATCTTGTAAAAAATGGTGACCATGGTATTTTGTACACGAATTTTGTATAATATGGTATATTAAGTAGAAATCCCTAATATATATATATATATATATATATATATATATATATGATTTATAGTAAGAAAGCAATATTTTCTCAACAAGGATAAATGTTATTATGAATAT
>OVBE01004461.1:0-23883 GCA_900406425.1 Iberis pinnata | reverse complement strand
TATATATATATATATATATATATATATATATTAAATAAAAATATGGAAAACAAGACAAGTACAAACTTTTAATTTCAATGTTTTGAAAAGAGATCTAAAACCGAGATAATAATATAGAATGTTATTGGAAAATACTTAAAATTTTATTCGATATACTTTTTAATTACTTATCAGAATTAAAATTATAAAATTTGATTATAAATTTTATCTATAATAATAAAAATAAAACATGAATGTTTCATTTCTAAATGGAAGGAAACTCTTCCTTTTTACATAGTAGTATTTTCTTCTAAAGTCACCTACATGTCTATATGGATGGTTCTGTGCCTAATGGGATTAGATAAAAAAAAGTAGGGTCTAGACCACTAAACTAATGGTATGTTCGTTTTCTTATGAATACAAGATGATATTTGGTTAGTCGAAATTATGTACCTTAGTTAGATATAATATCTAGATACAAGTCTAAAATATATCCAAAATAACTATATATTTTGAATGAGTTTGAATGTATGTTGAGATAAACATAAAATTAGGACATGTTCGTGTTTTTAACTAGAGGCAGTATCCAATTATAAATATAGTATGATGTCCGTTGAATTGAAATTGTGTATCTTAGTTGGATATTGCATCTAGATACAAATCTAAAAAGCATATAAAATAATTGGATATTTTGGATGAGTTTGCATGAAGAGTTGAGATAAACCTAAACGCATCCAAAAATTTTAAATGTCTATAATACCATTAATTAGGCCAAAATGTTAAAACATGTTTTCTCGTTAAAAACACATAAATATGTTTTCACGGAAAAAGTAAAAAAGTGTTTTCGACAACAACAAAAATGTGTTTTTCCGCAAAAAACATGGAAAACGTTTTTGCAAAAATGTAAAGCCATATTTTATTGTAAAAAACGGAAAACGAATTTTCCCCTCAATAACGCGGAAACACGTTTTCTCGCCACAAATACGTAAATGCATTAATCTGCCAAAAACGTGTATTCGCGTTTTCGAGTTTTCTCGCCAAAAACGTGTTTTCGCGTTTTTCCACCAAAAACGCGGAAACACATTTTCTCGCCAAACACACGTAAATGCATTTTACTGCCAAAAATGTGTTTCCACGTTTTTTCGCCAAAACACGAAAATACTTTTCCCGCCAAAAACGCGAAAACATGGTTTATCTCCAAATACGAGGAAACACGTTTACTCGCCAAAAATACGAAAACGCATTTTCCCGCCAAAAACGCGAAAACGCATTTTCCCGCCAAAATCTTGAAAACACATTTTCCCACCAAATATGCGGAATCACGTTTTTTTTTTTAAAAACACGGAAACCCATTTTTCTGCCAAAAACGCGGAAACCCGTTAAAAAGGCGTTTCCGCGTTTTCCCGACAAAAATACAAAAACTCATTTCCTGCCAAAAACGCATAAACCCGTGTTACCGTTAAAAATATGTTTTTCCGCCAAAAAAGTGGAGTCGCGTTTTCTCGCCAAAAATGCCATTTTAGTAATTTGATAAATTTAGTATTTAAACGTATATAGATACTAATGCAAATACACAAACAAACATAATTGTATATAGATGCAATATTTAGATACAAAATCAAAAACAAAAACGAACATCATCCGGATATTGTATATGAAAAATGTATATGAATAAAGTATCTAGATACATTATCCAGATAAGAAAACAAATAAGACCTTATTCAAAAATTTTAAATGTCTAAAATACTATTATTTAGGCCAAAATGCTAAAACACGTTTTTCGCTAAAAATGCATAAACGTGTTTTTTGACAAAAAAATAAAAACGTGTATTCTTGAAAAAACACGGAAAACACTTTTTTGCATAAATGTAGAACCATGTTTTATTGCAAAAAATGGAAACGTGTTTTCCCGAAAAAATGCAAAGACATGTTTCATCCAAAATAACACGAAACGTGTTTTCTCGCTAAAAATTTGGAACCAAGTTATTACGTAAAAAACACAGAAACATACTTTTTTTTAATCAAAAACGTGAGAATGCTTTTTCCCATCAAAAAACTGGAAACATTTTTTCATGTAAAAAAGTGGAAATTATTTTTCTGCCAAAAGCGCATAAATACTTTTTGTGACAAAAATACACGATTGCCTGCTAAAATATGCATAAACACGTTCTTATAAAAACGAACAAACGCGATTTCGGAAAAAAATGGAGAAACACGTTTTATCGCAAAAATTTTGGAAATGTATTTTCCCACAAAAATGTTGAAACACCGTTTTCCAAAATTGCTGAGACAAATTTTCCATAAAAAATGCGGATGCATTTTACTGCCAAATAATGAAATATGTTTACCTGTAAATAACGCATGATTTTGTGTTCCCGCATAAAATGCAAAAATATGTTTTCCTATAAAAAACACAAAACACGTCTTTTGCAAAATACGAAAAACATGTTTTCTCGTCATAAATGAAAAAGCGGATTTTCTTACAAAAGCATAAACATAGTTTTTCTGCCAAAATGTGAATATCCATTTTCTTGTTTAAAAAGCAACATAATTTTTGGAAAAAAAATTGAAAACACATTTTACCGTTTTCCACTATAACGTTAGAGTAAAAAATATAATTTAAATCATAATTTATATATTATTATCTTAAATTATATTATTTTAATAATTTGATTAGTTTAATATTTAAATGTATCTTGCAAATACATAAACAAATATAATTATATATAGATATAATATCTAAATATTAAAATTAAATATAGAAATGAACATCAGCTAAATATTTTATCTAAAAATTGTATCTAGATAAAATATTTAAATACAGTATTTCAGATGCGGATACGAAGGACCTACGATGACGTGAAAAAAAAAGAAAAAGGGATGTGCAAATAGCAATACAATAAATGAAAAAAGCTGTAAACTGGGCTACAAAGCCTTTAGTGTCCCAAGACTTGTTGTCTGGTCTCTTCCTCTTTCCTCAACTCACTCACACAGATCTGACCATTATCTCCACTACACGACACCTCCAACAATAACCCTATTCTTATTTATTTTATATCCTTTTAATTCCTTCTCTCTCTATATTATCGTCAAATAAAATGACTAAACAACCCCATTCGATCATATTTAAAGACAAATTGAAATAAAAGTGAGGAATCCTAAACACACCTAAAATCTTTATCAAACCCAAAAGAAAAAGATATTACAAAATAATATAAATCTCACAAAAAGATAGCTGATGTTGCACACTAACCATTAAAAAGCCATTTTCTCTCTCCAAATATCTCTCTCTCTCTCTATCTCTCTTTCTGAGATTTGAGAGAGTCTCCTTCTCTCTCGCTCCTCATGATCCGATATTTTATAATTTAATTTTGTGATAATTACAGATACACGTTAAATGTGTGTATGTATATTTATCTATATTGATGGAGTCAATTACCATTGGAATCTGACCATGGATCTCATTTCTCCTTGATATTTTTTTTTATTTTTCTTTTTTTGCTCCTGTCTCCCAGATCTGTTCGTCAATCTGACCATTAGAAAGCTTCAAGCTTTTTAATTTTTCTGGGTAACTAATTTTCTTATTACAATTCTTTTGAGTTAGATTCTTGTTTCATAGTTTTTAAATACTATGTCTTTGTTCGTCATAAAAAGTTGATGCTTTTCTATTTCCCCTTATAGCTCTAACTGTTGAATTTATATTTAGGAAAATATTCATTGACTTTATATATAATAATTTCAGTTTGTATATCTATGTAAAATGTGAAAATTTAATAAAGTAAATTATATGCTGTGGCTCCTTTTTTCTGGAAAAGTTTGTAAAGTGGTTATGGAATCTCCCAGTAAAGCATTTACTTATTTGCATGCTCATATAAAATACTGAAATTTCTAATCATAAGCCTCAAGTTTTGTATGTGTGTGTGTGATCTTAGGTTAAGTTTGATCAAGTGAGTCTAATACTGTGAGGGTTTTGTAAAGGTTTATACTTTATAGAATGAAACCGATCAAAAGTCTGATCAGAATTCTGATGTGTTATAGATTTGACTAAATTGTCCAGTTCGGTCTGATCTTGTATGTATGCTTTAGTAGCCAATGTTAGTGTCTATTTGTGTTAGAACGGTTATGTTGATCATCTAATTTTGCTATTTGTATATATGTTGTTGGCATTTGATAGGGAGGGGCCGTAGAATAAAGAGTTAGAGTAGACAAGACAAGATGTACTTCTTTGGTTTGTCGAAAGAAGAAGTGTTGTCACAGAAACATGTTGTATCTTATAAAGAGACTACTAAACAGAATCCAATCAATATGGTCACTCTATTTGGGAGACAAGTAATGATTCTTGCTTATTCCAAGTTTTGATCTTTTTGTTCATTTTTGATGATTGTTGCATAGATTATTTATAAGATTTTGATTTCAGGTGTATCCGGTGAAAAGTGAGAGTCTCAAGTCCGGTAGAATCAACTCTCCTGACCTTCTGATGAGAGATATTGATCTTCGGTTTCCTCCAGATCACTATGCTAATAATAACTTTCGAGAGACAGTTGAATCTAGGAAATATGATGGCATTGGTTGTTCCCAACCGGGATTTAACTCGGGGTGCGAAGCTAATATGGTTCAAGAAGTATCAACCATAAATTGGAATGGTAAGAGAAACCCGAAAATTGTTATTGACCTCGAAGAACCGCCCGCAGCAGAGCATGCTGATTCTGTTAGCTATGTTACAGTTAGAAATCCTGAAACAAAACCGTCATTCTTGACTGATCGGGTTAGCTCAAACAATCTTCAGATGGTGGATCAATCTATTGTGGATGATGATAAAGAGCAATGTTTACTGGATCTTAATAGCATCCCGGTCGATGAGCCTCATTACTGTTTCTTACAAGATCTGAACTGTCCTTACATTGAAGAGACAGAGACTAGTGGAATAGATGATGGTCCTACGCCGCTATGTTCTCCTAAATGTCAAAATGTCAATGAAAAAGACGGTACAGCATCTCCAGCTTCGTATGCTTCTTGCTGCACCACTGAAAACAACTCGAGAACCGAGTTAAGAAGAAGTTCTTCTCCTCGAGCACCAGAGCCTTCCTGTCGCACCAAGCTCGAGTTTCCCGAAGAAGAAGAAGAAGAGCTGTCTGAAATGATTCAAATGGCAGCTGAATCATTAGTCCACATATCAGTAACTTCACATCAAAATCAATCAAAGCCTGTGTCCAGAACCATTAGCTCATCTCAAGATCAAGATTTTGAAGATATACGCGAAACGGGTAAAGCTTGCGATTCATATGAGCTACATACATTAGGAATAAACGAAACCAACACTGAAGAAGACATGTGTGTATCATCAAAGGCTCAAGATGAGCTTAATAACTTCACAAGAGATAACAACAATAACAAAGAGATTGGACTCAAGTTAAGAAGAGGAAGGAGAATGAAGAATTTTCAAAAGGAGATACTTCCAAGCTTAACATCGCTTTCTAGGCATGAGATTTGTGAAGATATTAACATCTTAGAAGCTGTTTTGAGATCAAAAGAGTATAAGAAGATGCAAGGAAAGACGAAAGATGTCAAATTCAGAGCAAATGCGAGAAATAAACGAACAGCTACACAGAGGTATGTTGGTAAAAGTAGGAGATAATGATTTTAAGTACCTTCTGGTTTCTTATTCTTTTGATAATACAATTGTTTCATCATGTAGCCATCTTTTTAACAGTCTATGTTTTCGATTTTTTTTTTAACTTATGACATTGATTATGTTTAGAGAGAAAAAGTTAGTGAGATGATGACATTCAGTTTCTCATACTCTCTCAAATTGTTAGATAGGCTGGAAGACATGTTGGGCCTGACCAGTGAACATAGTTTGTAAAACAGTATCAACTAGTTAATAAGGGGCTGTGGCCCATTTAGATCAGAGGCCTCTTATTTGTTTTAATCTGATTTTCAAGTTTTCCTTAGAGGTACAATTCATGTAAATTTTAGCCCTGTTTCCCAAACTAGGAATAGTATTAAGATGAATTTCATCAAATATTACAAAAGTAGTTTCATGTTCCAAAAAGTACTATATATTCTTAATTATTTTAAAAATATCATAAAATTACTTTTTTAAAGAAATACAACAAACATAAAAAAATAAATTTAAAAAAATATAATATTTTAACTTTAAGGTTTAAATTCATTAATTAAATTTATGATTTATTATTTAAAATCTAAAAACTATTGTGAATTTATAGTATTTTAAAAAAACACTCGTGTAATGTTTTTGAAACGTACTTATTTTTTAATATATTTTTGAGTATCACCTAATATTAATTAGCCAACATAAAAAGTAGATTCCAAAAAACAAATATACAAGACAATAATAGAGTTGATGACAAACCAATGAAAAGAGATGCTGTTAAAAATAGAAAAAGCAAAATTCTCCCCCTTTTCATGTCTTTTATTAGTCAAGGAAAGAGACATGAAACTAAAGTAGTGTTCTTGAGACCAAAAGTTCATGATAACGAGTCTGTGATTGGCTCAATTAATTTCTAGATCCAAAAAGTCTCATTTCACCATTATTGCTCTCCGCCAATCATTACAGTAATCTTTATGCTACGTTACTACCTTATGATAATATATTTATTGAAGATATTTGTTCATGGAATCTATGCAAATCAACATTATTATAATATATATGACTCATGGAAAAGAAGAGATATTCTTTTGTCATATGTTATCATCAAGAAAATTAATAGGTAATCAAATAGAGATCTCATGGATATATCATTATCGTGAAACGTTAAATTTATTTATTACTCTCTCGGTTTTTTTTTTAAATTTTCTTTTTAGATTTTTCACATAAATTAAAAAGTTTATGTTTTCCAAAAAATAACATTAAATGTTTTACATTAACCAATAGAAAAAGTACTGCACTTATTCTATTGGTATGAAAAGTCAAACGCATTAAGTTTCTACATTGAAAACCTAAAACGACATTCTTTTTTAAACAAAAATAATAACTAAAACGTCAATATTAAAAAAAACGGAGGGAGTATACTTTAATAAAAATTTACTATTACACCAAAGTAAAATTATGAAAAGAATAATTAGGTATGCTAAAAGAAACGGTAGAGCACGATACAAACTCTGATACTTCTCAGTTCTCACAATAACCCATATAGCAGACTCTGAAAATATTTATTAGAAATGTTTGGGGAAAATTTGACATGTTTTTAATGAGATAGCTCTACGGAATAGTGAATGAATGAATATCTGTATTTATCAATGAGTTAAGATTACAATTAATTCAATCTACCAACAATTAACAATTGTTTAAGGATTTTTGTCGTCTTCCAATAGTTGATCACTTGAAAACCTAATTGTCGTAGGTTGTTGATTCGTTATGGACTTGATCGTTCTCCTTGAGAGGTTGCGAGCAAATAGCTTTTAGGGTTTTTCTCCTTTTTCCTTCTAGGTTTATGAGATTCCCTCTTTATAGGAATGTTTAACCTAACCATTCTTGGATTGAAATGACTACTTAACAACCTCCTTATTTTTTGGGATATATATATAAATGAATCGCCTTTATTGGTTGGAAGATATCTTGATTGAAACCAACTTGATATTTTAAAAGGCTTGAGCTTTCATCATTATTGTTGGTCCATCTGTTGTAAAAAACTTTCAAATAGATTTCGATCATAATCTAGTTTATGTTAACAACCGTCATGCATCATAGGCAACTAGCTATGCTTTGTCGGAAATTTGCGATGCTTTGTCAGCAATTTTCTATGCCTTGTCGGAAACTTGCTATGCCATGTTGGAAACTTGGGATGCTTTGTTGGCAACTTACGATGCTTTTTCAGCAACTTGCCATGCCTTGTCGACAACTTTCCATGTCTTATTGGTAACTTACTATGCCTTGTCGGCAACTACTTACATCTTACTGACAACTTTAAAGTATTTAGACAGTTGTCGAAAGCTAATTGGTAGATTAATTTTGTCCAACAACTTGTTCACCCCACTCTTCATTTTCTTGTTTAGAATTTGGAGAGCAATTTGAAATTTACAAATGTCAATTTTTGTCGAAATCTAATACATCGACCCTTGTTGCATAGTTAATAAGACGCATAAGAATGAGAAGTAAAGAGAATTATTTTTTATACATAAACAACTATATAATAAAAAATGTAATGGGAAGTACTTACCCAAAAATGTAATGGGAAGTGCGTGCACAATCCTCACGTACCCTCACTTTAGGAGGTTGATAATTTTTAATTAAAACATCCTCTTCACTTTGGGAAGCTGATAGTTTTTTAATCAAAACATCCTATGCACTTTGAGAAGTCGATAATTTTTAATCGAAACATCCTCCTCACTTTGGGAAGTTGATAATTTTTAATCGAAACATCCTCCTCACTTTGGGAAGTTGAGAATTTTGTAATCAAAACATTCTCTTCACTTTGGGAAGTTGATAATGTTTTAATCAAAACATCCTCCTCACTTTGGGAAGGTGATAATGTTTTGATCAAAACATTCTCCTCACTTTGGGAAGTAAATAATGTTTTAATCAAATCATTTTCTTCACTTTGGAAAGTTGATAATTGTTTAATCAAAACATCCTCACTTATCCTTACTTATTTCTTTTTTTGGGCGTGAGTGGTGAGGTCTCATGGGCCACAAATTACTTCCTCTCATTACTTTTCTTCAACTCACACAATTTTATGTCTTTACGTTCTTGATTTTTTAGTGAAGTAGTAGAAACTCTTGTTTGTTTTTATATATGTATGTCATTTTTTAAGTAGTCAATGATGGATGACATAATAGGTGATTTGAGTAATGATTTATCATCCATAACCTTTTTGCATCCAATTAGCAAGGTCATGGTAGTGCCTTGTCGGCAACTCTCCATGTCCCGTAGGCAATTGGTTATGCCTTTTCGGTTACTAGCTATGCCTTGTCTGCAACTACTTAGCCTTTTCGACAACTTGTCATATTCTTAGTTGAGTACATGATTTCAGTTCTTTGACTTGCTTTTGAAAGCTATTATGACCGAAGAGTTGGTCATGTAGGCTATTTTTATGACTTGTTTGGATTTATTTATTTATTTACTGTAAGTTGTACTACTTTCTAGTACTTTATTGTAATCGAATTATTTTATTTTATGAAAGCATCCAACTTCTAAACTTAGATGTGGCATTGGATTATTTTAACCACCTAATTGCCTTTTCCCAAAAAACTTGCACCACATATTGTCGTAACTTAATTGTGGTGTATAAGATCTTTTCTTTTCTTTTATCTAGTTTCAGTATATCGCTGCAACCTACTTGAGGTTATACCTTTTAATTCACTAAGTCAAGTGATGTGTTACGATTTTAATGCATTTTTGTTCCTATTTATCATTCATTTTAGGTTAATTCATATGCATATAGGTTAGTTCAGCACATATTTGCATTGCATTCTATCTTATTAGGTGTTTGAAGTGGAGAAATCAAAGATATGGATCATGGAACTCAAAAGATTCAAGAAAAAGGAAAAGGTGGAGCTGGATCGGTTGAATCAAAACGATGCGAAGGATTGGATGGATCGGGTTACCTGAACCGATTAAAAGATTAGCAAAAACCAGAAGCCCGGATCGGTTGGCCAAACCGATCTTATGTAGATTTTAGTCAAAGTGTTGACTTCTTTTTAGCCTAAACCAACTTGATAATTGCATTTCATAGACACTATAAAAAGCTTTTGGACTTAATTTTGAGAGAACAAGCTTTGTTTTTCTTCTAAGTTCTTTTCCTTTCTAAGAATACCTTTGTAGACATTTGAATATTAATTAAATTTGAAGTTTGATCCTTGTTTTGATTGTCATTTTCTTTCTATATTATGTTTTTAATCATGATTCTACACATTTTCACCACTAGAACTTGTGTTTTATCAATGGTTAGTGAATAGTTCATATCTAAGTTAATGTGTTAGGTTGATTAGGATGATTATATGATTGAATATGATGTTTATGAGCTTAATAGTTTAGATCTTCTAACAACGGGTATGCTTAATGCTAACTTTGTCTTGGCCATTAAAGTTTAGATTCTAGGTGAATTGTGTCCGAAATGTGTTCGATGAAATTCATGAACCAACTATTATTTGCTAAAAGATGCTATCCAAGAGATTGTTTTTAGCTAGTTTAGTGGTTTATGATGAATTAGATCTTATTGCCTCTTATTGTGTAATTATCTAAGAGATTGTCTTTAGTTGCATGATTAAGAGAGGGATTAGTGGTATAAGAGTAGATTAGTCTAATTAAGGGAATCCTAGGTCAAAGATTAGCATTGGAATATGAGTAGTAGCATCATAGAATGTCATTTAATCACCCGATTATATTACATTTGCCCGTTTTCATAGTCTTTTATCTTTATCTATATTTCCATTTTAAGTTGACTTTTCTTAATTATTGTTGACTTTTGTTTAATTGATTTTTCGTTGACTTTTTGTTTAAATGATTGATTTGAACCACAACTATATTATGGCTTAGACTAAGTAGGATTCTCATAGATTTTAGTGTGTTAATCACCTTGGATTGGATTGATACATATTGTGTTATAATGATTATGATAGTATATAGGAATTGAAGTAGAAAAAACCCGAGAAAAGCCTACTATCATCAAGGCATGTTGTCACAACTTCATTAGGGTATTACCGTTTGGTTAATATAATTTATAGTGAATATAGTAACTGCATAAGTTCTTATCATCTATATAGTCGCAATATATAGCTGAAACCTACTTAAGGTTATACCTCTTGATTTACTAAGATAAGATATGTTGTCTAAACTTTATTAGGGTATTCTCTTTTGGTTTATCTAATTGATAGTGAACATAGTAATTGCGTAGGTTCTTATCATTTATCTAGTCGCAGCATATCCTGAAACCTACTTGAGGTTATACCTCTTGATTTACTAAGTTATGAGATGTCGTCACAACTTCGTAAGGGTATTCTTTTTTATATATATAATTGATAGTGAATATAGTAATCGCCTAGGTTCTTACCATCTATCTAGTTGCGACATATCGCTAAAACCTATTTGAAGTTATACATCTTGATTGAAGGAAAGATGAACTTCCTGGGCATCTTTACTAATGCAATTTAATTCATAAACGGTGTATCAACATAAAAGTTAGAAGCACTCTTTGTAATTGGGGGAGCTACTCCGGGAAATCATGTAAATAACGCTTTGATTGCTTCGAATCTTTTTGAAAACATAATCCTTAAATAAGAATCATCAATAGGTTAACTTATAGTCGGATTAGGGGGCAGAACATGAGTTTTGTTAACTCTGTTTTCATTATGATGTTGAAGCGTTGATCTATCGATCGTTGTTCTCGGGGTATCTTCCAGTGGTTGCATCGGGTTGATGCGTGTTTGGAATCTAGCGTGTGCATTAACATTAATGCTTCCAATGACTAAAAAGTTATTTACCTCTTTAAAAAGAAGCGTTCTCGACTTCAAGTTATGCAAATCTTTCGTTATTTTGCTTACTCTGGAAGACCATTACTTTCAATAAGAACCTCATTATTATCTCCTTTATTCGTCATATCTCACATAGACAATTATTTTACATTACCTGGCGCGCCAAACTGTTTGGGGAAAATTTGGATGGTTCTTAATGAGATAGTTCTACGGAATGACGAAAGAATGAGTATCTTTATTTATCAATATATTACAAACCAACAATCAACAACTGCCTAAGGACTTTTGTCAACTTCCAATAGTTGATTGCTTGAAAATCTAGTTGTTGTATGTTGTTGATTCGTTCTGGACTTGATCGTTCTTCTTGAGAGGTTGCGAGCAAGTAGCTTTTGGGGTTTTTCTCCCCTTTCCTTCTAGGTTTATGAGCTTCCCTCTTTATAGGAATGTTTAACATAACCATTTTTGGATTGAAACGACTGCTTAACAACTTTCTTATTTCTCGTTATGTATATATACATATATATATATATATATATATATTATACATGAATCGCCTTTATTGGTTGGAAGATATCCTGATCAAAATCAACTTGATATCTTAAAAGGCTTGAGCTTTCGTTATTATTGTCGGCTCGTTGGTTCTAAAGAACTTCTGGTTAGTTGTCAAGTAGATTCCGATCATAGTCTAGTTTATGTTAACAACTGTCATTCATCGTAGGCAACTAGTTATGTTTTGTCAGCAACTTGCGATGTTTTGTCAGCAACTTGTCATACCTTGTCGGAAACTTACTATGCCTTGTCGGCAACTTACCATACCTTGTTGGCAATTTGCTATGTCTTGTTGGCAACTACTCATATCTTACTGACAACTTCCAAATATTTTAACAGCTAACGAAAGTTAATTGATAGATGAATTTATTTTGTCCTACAAAAAATATATCGTTAGATTAGTATGAATTCTAGTTCATAAATTGATGGGTTTTAATTTATGTTCATATGCAGTACTTAACATTATTTATGTCAAAACGCATATTATATTATGAAGCCACATTATCGAGGTGGGGCGAAGTGTATATTTGAGAAATTACAATATTATAAAAAAATGTTTTTATATATTAATGATAATTTTTTGTATCTGAAAAGTGGATAAGAGTTGGGAGACAGCAGTTAGACAAAGAAATGTGCACAGACATTCTTTACTGTATTATATACTTAATATCGTAAGCATAGTAGAGAAAGTGCTCAACGTCAATTATTAAATGTCCCTACATCTAGCTTCATCTTCTATTATTTTAGAACAAGTGCATGAGGTGTTTATAAATTTTCTGGACATCAAATTCGCAATAAAACGCAGATTAGTTCGTCCCGATCATTTCTCGCAGAAGTAAACTGATAACAATATGAAAGACAATATATAAGAAGACACTGTTGAAATTAATTAAACTCTGTAAATTTGATTTATAATATTGTTAATAAACCTACAATATTGAACAAATTGCCATTTGATGTTCTCATCCAAAATAACACTAGCTATCTCATATGTATTAATTAAATTTTACAAGTTGATGAAATAATAATCATTATAATGTTTTAGTATATATACTAATTAATTAGAGTTTGGCCGATTTCGTCGTATTACACACTGTTACCGTACATTATTAAAAGAAACCACACATTGTGAGTTGTGACCATAGGGACATCGATAATTCTTCATCCAATCAGCAATGTAGACTGTACGTTTGAAATATATAAAAATTAACCAGTGTGAGATAAAGGGATCATTTCTTTTGATAGAGATAAAAAGGGATCATAGTAAATCATTTTTTTATTATTTTGATTATGCATGATAAATTATATTGATCGTTTTCGTTTTAATGATTTAGTAATTCTAGTGGACTTAATCATACAACATCTTGGATATTAAATTTTACAAGACTAATGCGATCGGGAGACCAAAAATCCATCAGTCCAGTATAAATGGGAAATAGGGTCATGACTGAGTTATTCTAATAGTATTAAACACAACTTGAAAGTATTTTGTTTTTGATATGCAGAAAATATTGGACAAAAGTATATCATCTCTCTTTAGGATTGATGTTTAACAAGTTTTTGTATATTGATTAATAAAACACACAAATTTTATTTGGTTTATTATTATTTTATATTAAACATCATTAACTATAACTAATCTAATCAATCAAAAATTGTATTGCAAAATATGATCATAAAAAAGCTTATAGAAAATTTCCACAAAATATTACAAAAAAACTAGTTATTTGACAATTATATATTCACTACCAATTGTTCATAAAATATCATTAATTTTTTTTCTCCCAAATATATCTTAAACATAAAAGTTGAAATTTAAAAGTTTAGAATTTGATTTTTTGGGGTATTGTTCACTAACTAGATTTTATGGTCTGATTTTGAAGGGGATAAAGTTAATTTTTTTTTGTTTAAATTTAAGATTTCAAAGCTATTATAAATTTGTGTATTTTGGAACAATTGAGAGTGTGATATTTTTGAAACATACTTCCTTTTTTTTTTTTTTGAAAATTCCCCGATAATTGAAAACTGAAACAAAAATCTTAAAAACTCACTTATAAAATGGATGGAGTAAAACAAATTCAAAGAAGTTAATTATAGGAAATTTTACAGTTTCTGCTGTTTATACAAACCCTGATAGGAAAAGAAAATTTTGACTTTCATCCCTGATCGGTCGGTCCATTATTTGTACATTCAAAAACAAAAGGCTATTCAGAAATTCATCATAAAAATATACCACAAAATTCAAAAATATCAAACTCATACAATATCAACAGTATAAATCATCATCATCATCATGTCATAGATCATCAATGACCCATGGGAATACTTGGCTCATCATCCATCTCAATCCCATTATCAGCTAGTCTCTTTTCCTTGTAAACATACCACTTAGAGAAAACTAAGAAAATGAGAAAGTTCAAGCCAACAAGTATAGCTACAAGCCAATAGAAGTTATAAAGACGACCCTTGTTAAGATCATCAGCGATCCAAGGACTAGTTTTTCCGGTGAATTTCTCGACAATGGTCACAAGAACCGAGCTAAAGAAAAACCCTAATGCCAACGTGCTCAACAATAGACCGGTACTCATTGTTTTCATACCTTTAGGACACTCTCTCAAAAAGAAATCTAATTGTCCTGTGTAGATCAAAGCTTCACCAATACCAACAATAAGGTATTGTGGAATGAGTAGATAAAATCCTAAAGGAAGTGTTTTAACCATTGGGTCTTGAGAATGTGCGGTTCTAAGACGTTTGATCTCTACTAAAGCAGCTACAGCCATAGCCATGGATGCAAGTAAAAGTCCTAAACCAATACGTTGTAATGGTCTTAAACCGTGAGGGTAGTTAAATAGCTTTTTGCATAGGCGAATGGCAACACGGTCGTAAAGAGCGGTGGTTAGGAGAAGGCCACCAACATAGAAGACGGCCATTGCGGCTGGAGGGATCTCAAAGCTACCAATGTGACGGTCCATTGTTTCAGATTGTGCGACTGATAGTGTTGTCAATTGAGCGTGGACGGTCCAAAAGAGGATGCATGTTGCCCATATTGGTAACATTCGTACGATTTGTTTAACTTCTTCAACATCGGTTAGTGTTGAAAGTGTCCATTTGTTGAATATGTTTTGTGTCACTCCCATTTTTTGGTCCTTTATTGCTGCCTTGTCTAATGAACTGTGACATATCAAAAATGATATAAGGAATCATTAGATTGTAATTTGTAAATTTTGTAAAATGAAAATAAATGAAATGTCTAGATTTTTTTTTACAAAAGATCTTATAAAGAGTTGGTTTGATGATAGTTAGATAGATACATATGTGAAATGTCTCTATTTATTGAAAATTAGGCTTCTTTTATTTTTAGTAATGCTAACTGTTTTAAACATAAAGTATATATACATATGTATCTAGATAGTTACGAGGAATCTTTAGATGATATACCCTTCAACAGGGCCGGCTTTGAAATTTTGGGAGCTTAAAATAAAATTAAAAAAAAATTGAGGTTAATATTTCATATATTTTTTTGGGGACCACTATATATATAAAATTTTAAATTTTGGAACCTATAAAATATGAGATCGAACTCATAAAAATAGGGGATATATGTGAATGTTTCATCTCTCTGTGTCCAAATCCGGTGGCACATAATTGTCTTTTGAAATGGGGAAAAGGGTAATTTTTTTTTTAATTTTTAATATAGTTCATTTTCAATTTCAAATGAAGCAAAGGGCACGCAAAGCACGTGCCTTGCATGTGGCGGGTAGGGTTCTTGAGCCTAACTTTGGGTCTGGCCCGGTGAAGGTGTAAATGTAAAGTAGTGGAGGTTTTAGTTTACAAGACACCAAATATTAATCCTTCACTACCAGACAAAACAACTGTTTCCCTAACTCCTCGATTCTTTCTTCTTATGTATTTAATTAAGTTTTTCCATAAAGTAAGAAACTGAAATATCTAGAGACAGTGTAAAGTAAACAGATTTTTAATCAATATAATCTGATAAATTTATATATGATTCATTATAGGATTCCGCTGTTTTCTATTTTGGCTTACCTAGGGATTGGTTAAAGATACTGTACACTTAAAGTTGGCAGACAAAAATAGTAAAATACTGTACTTAAGGTAAACTTTGATTTGTCGCAACTTGTGAATAAATATACTCTCATGTAACCTTATAAATCCACTAAAGGGTACTCAATTTTTCTAAGATTCCATTTATTTATAGGTAATAAAGTAAATATGGGAATCTTTTTATAAACTTTCGGCTTTGTCTATCGAAAGTATCACATATAAATATATAGATGTATCTATCTACATATAGACACAATTGTAAGAAAAAAATCTACAATATATATCTGACAGAACAGAAACTTAGTACCAAAAATACTAGTAAATGTAGTAATTAGCTGTAAGATTTGGATCCTGGACCAGTTTCGTTGTATGGTGGAGTAATAGTAAGATAACAATTATTTATTGTCCCAAAAAAAACAAAAGAAAATTATTAAATCTCTTATATTTGGATTCTAATGCCAAATAGGCACATAATAAAAATATTCATGGTCCCAACTAAATTAAAGGTCCCAAGCTTTTCAAGTTATTTCCCACCCACACGGCCCACTTTTTAATTTCACATTTTCAAGTCTCGATTATATCATAAGTTCATAACATTAAATTAACATACACCTCAATTATTTGATATTAACCATTTTAAAAAATATTAAAACAAAAAATAAAAAGTTTATGAATTAATCATGAATGATATTAGTTTGTATTTTATAAATTTACGGGATGAATAAAGAAGTTTATTTGATTAAAAGAAGAATCGTACCAGAATTGTTTAGTATGTGGCAACTTCTGTTTACTCTTCATGGCACCCTCTGCGGCAATAACATCGTCCAAGTCGTAGAGATACGACGGATCAGACGGCAGCTCAAGCTTCCTATTCCTCCATGCCGCAACAATAACCGTAGCAACTTGTGTCATTGGGCTACCGATCAACTTCTTGAAACGGTAGCGGTTTGTACCGGCCAAGAAAACGCTGAGTGCAAGCACAATCGCAAACGCGCAAATTCCATAGCCCCATTTGCGACCAACATCATCTTGGATGTAGACAAGAACCGTCACGGCACAAAGTGAACCAACGTTGATACAAAAGAAAAAACGGTTGAAGAAATATGCCATTTGTGACCGTTCTTTCGGTTCAGTCTCATCGAATTGGTCCGAACCGAAACCGGAGACACTTGCTTTAACACCTCCGGTTCCTAGAGCGGTTAAGTATAAGGCTAAGTATAGGACCGTTAGTTGTATTCCACTTGCTTGAACGCAATGAGACGACGTCGTTGGGTCGCATCTTGGTGGTCTAAGTCCCGGTATGATTGTTGATAGAGTTAATATCGAAACACCCTGATTAATCATTATACTCATTAACATAAATATTTAAAAATTTCAAAACATATGATAACAAATATTAAGAATTATGTCGTCTACTATTTCTTTTTTTATTATATAAAATTTATTTATTTTCTTGGCTATGATATTTGGTAAAGAGAAAGGGACTTTAGAGGTCCATACCGTGGCTTGGATTGCGGCGAATATAGCAATCGTTAGGTACCTATATGAAACAAAATAAATGACTTCAACTTAGCAATTTTTATATAAAAAAAATGAAATGGTTTTCATTAAGATATGTTATTTTTTTGCAAACAAACCTGCCGAGAAAGGTGTCGGCAATGAAACCACCAAGGAGACAGAGCATGAAGGAAGTTCCGAGGAAATTGGTAACAGTATTAGCCGCAGTTGCATTGCCTAAATGCATAGTTCCAGTCAAATAGGTTACTAGATTAACTCCAATACCTAATGTTGTTAGCCTCTCCACAGCCTCAATACCTTCACATAAGAAACAAAAATAAAAAAATGAATTCAAAACCATCTTAAAGAAACTTGCTACTAAATAAATGGTCATAAAAAGTTTTGAGTCTTGTTCATATTTCTTGTTGATAAACAAGTTCTAAAACTTGATTATATGTGACTATACTTACAAAGAATCATGGCGGCGCTGGCCCAGCCACCGGTTTTAGAGCGATCAGCCGGACGGCCTTGAAAATCCCAAGCATCTAAAAGGATCTGATCATGTTTGGTTTCAGTATTAGTAGACATCTTGAAAGATTAATGAAAGAGTTTTTGCAGTTTCTTATTGTGTGTGGACTTTTTTGGTTATATGGGGACAATGGTTTGGTGGTAAATTACAATCAAATTAGAAAAGGCAGTTTTGTTTGGGAGCTTTTGGTTTCTTTTGTGATATCAAATGTGTGTTCATCTTTGAAGGCTCGATACATCTATTTATAATGGGAAAGTTGCCAACTTAAAAAAGTTGTAATATATATTATTTTTTTAATTGGTAATACATAATATTTTTTTTTAAAAAAATGGAAGGAAAAGGTGACACATGTGTGACTCTGATGAGTGTTGTTTGATTGGGGAGATGATTATTTTATAAGAAAAATAATATTACTAATATATATATGTGTAGAAAGAGAATGAGCCAAGTCTTACCACTTCCTCCGTCTTTGGAACCGTGGGTTTGAACTTTTTAAGTTAAAGTCATTGTTCATTTTGTAAGTGACTCAATGACCATAAGCTATGTTCCTGTATTACATTTTTTAAATTTCCTTAAAAAAAGAAGAATATTATGTATAAAAATCGTCCGATTATTATTTTGTTACCATGCATGCACCATGGATAATAATATTTTTTTTTTGTAAACTCCATTCCATAAAAACTGTAAATGTTTGATGTAAAATTATGACACTTTTTAGTAATGTTTTCAGACCTAACTTGGACCTGCGGTCCAACCGCAAAAACTGATAACCCGATAACAAAACTGGTTCGGGTTTTATGCTTAAATTACTTATTATAAAACTCGATAATAACCGGAAAAAACTGACATATACCCGCGATCCGGGTGAACTGGAACATTCAGGTCTATCAAAAATTATTTTTTACATATAAATTACTTTTCTTTTAAAAGTATTAAACTAAAATTGGGTTTCACAAGTTCAGAATTTTAATTTAACATTCGATATTTCTTTAACGGTAAGTGAATATCAAACCTCTTTCTAAAATGTCTTCTCTTTGATTTATTTATTATTGATTCATTATTATATTATAATTTGTTTTTTTTTATAATTAACTCTGTGTTTTGACTTTTGTTATTTATTATTATACTTGGGACTGTTTTATATTTTAAATAACGGTTTATTGTTAAATTTTTATCACATTTTTATTATTTTATAGTATAGACGTAAATATTTAGAATTTACTGAAACAATTTTTATTTAGTTTTATAAATTTTTAAGCTATATTAAAAATATTCATATAATATTATATATATATTTATTATAAACTATTTAACTATTGACCCACACGGTTGATCTGCGATTGATCCAGAAATCCAATGATTCGAAAAGTTATCCGATTTGATTATTGGGTTGGGTTTGAAAGCATTGCTTTTTAGTAAGATAAAAAATGTTTGACATATGTATACCATGGAATCTATTTTTGTTGGGTTATTGACCTGTGAGTCCTACAGCTAGGATCTCTACATGTATTCTTCTGCCATTGTTCATTCCATGACTTTGGGCCTTTAAATTAAGTGATCGCTTGAAACGTCTTTTCCTTAAAAATAAAATAAAAAGAAACGTCTTTTCTTCAACGTTAATTTGCATTACAGTGAGCCATGTCAAATTTCTCATCTTTTGGAAGAGTTGAAACCAATGTTTTTCATCTCTCACTAAAAGTTAATCAAAGAACTCATGGAACCACTTCATGAATCTAAACAATAAGAGCATCTCCATCGATGAATCTTAAGGGTTTCCTAAGAATAAAAGATAATAAATTTTAAGAAATTTGGAAAGAGAAAGTTCTTAATGGAGATGTTTAAAGATTGATTTTTAAAGGTTTATTGACACGTGAACCATTTTCATTGGTTCAAATATAATTTTGATTAAAAATATAAACAAAAACTAAAATTAAAATATAAATGATATTATTTTTAATGGGTAGAAACTTTTATAGAGTTCTTAACTAATGGAGACGGTCTTAGTCCATAGTAAAATTTTATCAAACTTTTATTTTTCTTTTGCTCAATATAAAACATAATTTACCCCATACTACATAACCAGTTTTTTTGTTCTTTCTATAAATTAGATTTTGTCTTTTTTTCCTTCTTTGAAATATTAAAATATCGTTATCTCATGGTAATATAGAAGCATAAGTTTGAGTAGATTTTTACTTGTGAGTATATTGTATATTCAGAGCCTAGTTTCTTGCACTGATAATGAACATTTTTTGGCGTCCAAAAAAATTATTGATTTAAATAGTGATTCTAAATAGAGAGTTATGTTCAAATTTTTAGAGGTAATTCTAACCAAATATCAATAAGGCCCAGTTCGTTTCTGTATCTAGATGCAACATTCAGATGTAGTGTCTAGATGCAACATCTACATGTTGCATCTAGATGTTGTTCGTTTTCAAATTTGTATTTGATATCTTGATATTACATCTAGATGCAATTTTGTTCGTTTCAGCATTTTTTAAAATATCCAGATACATTTTGTCAAAAACAACATTAATTTTTATTCAAAAAATCGCGTTTCCAACAATTTTGCGAAAAACTGCGTTTTGCCATTTCAGCAAAAAACCGCGTTTCCGCGATTACAGCAAAAAACCGAGTTTGCACGTTTTTGGCAAAAAACTGCGTTTTCGCGAAAAATCGCGTTTTTGAGATTTTGGCGAAAAACCGTATTTCCGCGATTTCGACAGAAAATTGTGTTTCCGCGATTTCGACGGAAAATTGTGTTTCCGTGATTTGGCCAAAAAACCGTGTTTACATGATTTTGGCGAGAGATCGCGTTTTCGCCATTTCAGCGAAAAACCGCGTTTCCATTATTTCAGCAAAGAACCGCATTTGCATGATTTCTGCAAAAAACCGCATTTCTGCGATTCGGCCAAAAGTCGCGTATGCATAATTTTCTGCAAAAAACCGTGTTTCGGCGAAAAAACGCGTTTTCGGCGAAAAACCGCATTTTTGGCGAAAACCCGTGTTTTCGGCGAAAAACTATGTTTTTGAGATTTCGACAAAAAAGCTTTTACATGATTTTGGCGAAAACCCGCATTTCTGCTATTTCGGCGAAAAACCGCGTTTCCATCATTTCGGCAAAAAACCGCGTTTGCATGATTTCTACTAAAAATCGCGTTCCAGCGAAAAACCGCGTATGCACAATTCCTGCAAAAAAACTACGTTTTCGTGAAAAATCGCGTTTTCCACGAAAAACTGCGTTTTCGCCGAAAAACAATGTTTCTGCAATTTTGGCAAAAAATTGTGTTTCCGTAATTTTGGCAAAAAACATGTTTTCGTGATTTCGGCAAAAACCCGCGTTTTTGTGATTTTGACGAAAATACGTGTTTTCGCGATTTTAGCAAAAAAACCGCGTTTTTGCTATTTCGGCGAAAAACTGCATTTCCGCAATTTTGGCAAAAAACCGTGTTTCCGCTATTTTGGCGAAAAACCATATTCGCGTAATTTCGGCGAAAATATGTGCTTCTGCTTTTTTGGTTGTATTACGTATTTTTTCGAAAAAAAAATTCTCATATTTGAGATACTAGATGTTGCATCCAAACTCTAATTTTTTTAGCATCTCAAATATCTAGATATTTTGATATTCAAAAATTAATATCTAGATTTTGTATCAAGATACCAATTCAAAATGTACCAAACGAACAACATCTGGATATTTGTATCCAGATATTGTATCTGGCAACAGAAACGAACAGGACCTTTTAACTGTACTTTTTAACATTTCAAATAAACTTATTAAATATATTTGAGAAAAAATTTAAATTATTGGAAATTCATCAAAAAATACAAATAGAAGGCACACACATACCTAAATATTGTTAAAAAAAAAAAAAATTAAACTTTAAAATTTGTACTGTTGGTGTGATTACATTATTTCTCCAGTACCAACTTTCTTTTCTGTGTTAATGGGAAAGTCTAGGTTGAGATCTAATGGCTCAAAATGTATACTTCTTAGACACCACTAATTGAGTCATGCTGCAATATGATTATTTTTTACTTTTTATTTACTGAACAATATAATGAAATAAATAAATACATAAAATTTATTTATAAAACTAATTAATATTCACATGACTTTCATAAACTATAGAGTTCTTTTCACATAATTATGACTTATGAGCCTTTCAACTTCAGTGGTTCTCTTTCTTTGTTGAGAAAATAGTGGAATGAAGAAGAAGAAGAGGGAGTCTGTTTTTACTTTTTAGGACAAAAACAACAATAAAATGATTTAACTCATCCAAAACTAGTAAGAGACAATAAGTTATCTACTTTTACTGATAAGTCTAAAAGTTTATGTAAAATATCCAAAAATATAATAAATCAATTTAAAAGAAAAGTTTATAAATTTGTGTTATAAATATTGTACTAAACTAGATTTAAATTAAATTTAATGATTAAAGAGGATTAAATGGTATATTAGTTGTTATTTATGCTTCTTTTTTTCACATTAATTTCTGGACTATAAGAGGCCGGCCAGTAACTTAACCTTCATAAATATAAATAGAAAAATATGCTAGTGGTCAGGTTTGATTCATGGTCTAGTAATAAGGTAACAGTGGTGACACAACCACTATGCCATATGTTTGTTTCTTTTTTATAAGATTATGGTTCTCCTAACAAAAAAATGGTTTGAAGCCGACTATGTGAGTACAAATTATCTTTTTAATAGAGTTTGAATTATTTGACTGATCGAATATGACACATAAATTAAAATGACAGAAAATTATGACTGAATTATTTTTAACTAATATTTTTTCAAATTTCTAAAACTCTTTGTCATAAGTCTTTATTTATATATATATATATATATATATATCCGAATTATTGGTGTGTAGATCGATGAAATTTAGAACCCATATTCGTAGTTTTTATATAAATATATATAATAGAGAATCTCCGACAATGGATTATTTGTACACATCCAAAGATTGGGGAAATGTTTTAAAGGTGACAACAAAGAGTCCCATCCAAAAAGGAAAGAGGAACGAATGGTGAACCCAAATTTATTATCTTCTATTTAATAAAATTGATGTATATATAACATCTGAAAAAAATAAAGAAAAAGAAATGGATCATTACATTAAAGATAATCAAAAGGGAGAAATAAAGATGAAAAAAATGGATGGATCAGATGTTTTGGGCTGAGCTGGCTTTGGTCTCAGGGCCACTGGAGAATCTTTTTCAGCGTTGACTTAGTCATTTCAAGAGTATGATGATATTACCACGAATGATCAATGATTATAACTTATGCTTCTGATTTTAATCAATCTTTTAAAAATCGGATCGACAACCAAATCAAAATTTTTTCCAGATTATAAGTTAATATGGTATGATCGGATTCAGATTTGATTATTTTATTAAATATTTAGATACATATATATATATATATAATTAGCAATAAAATAAATTTTTGCTAATTTAATCTATACAAACAATAAAATAATCAAGATTATAATTAACAATAGTAAAAAACATAATGTCACAAAAAACATAAAATGTAAATTATATTTTCATACATATATATATAAAATTGTTAATATTTGTTTTTTTGTAAAAAATAAAAAATATTGAACTAACGTTGAACTAATTCGGGTAAACCACTGGTTCATGGTTCAATCCGGTTTGACCTCCGGTCTGGTCCGGGTTTAAAAATATATTTTTTAATCATCCTTTTGTTTAGATTTTACTTTTCATGATAAAAACTTCTAGCAAATTTTCATTTACGTTATGCATAATGATAACACTAGAATTTTAGGATTTTTACATAACATTTTTTGTCATTTTCTAGTTCT
>OVBE01004460.1:0-23885 GCA_900406425.1 Iberis pinnata | reverse complement strand
ATGGTGGTATAGAGGATTTGACTCCTCACATATGAGGGCAAATAAGGAGTTGTCTCCTACACCAGAGAAGACAATCGTGGAGCTCTGCATAGCTCTAAGCCCAATAATAACAACAACAATGGCCGATAAAATTCTTCCTCCCACTCCAAACCAAAATATCCCAATAAGGCCTTTCACTTTCACCATTATCGTCACTTCATTTTTTACGATTTACTTTGCTTCTGGGCCTTACAATCTTTTTGTGTGCTTATGTCGATTTTCAGAAACGGCTTGCTGTTCAACTAAACATTGGTTAAACTACCTGCCGTTTCATTGTCACTATTAACCTAGTAGAAGAGAGGTAGAAACATAAAATTTGTTATAATTCGAGCAATGGATTAATATAAATTAGAGAAAAATTTTACACCCAGGAAATTAGAAAAGAAACTTAAAATTAATACGGATTTTTGTAGGGAGGTGGGAGTGATTATATTTACTCCCTTCGTTTATTATTAATGTTTGATGTTTTAGAAAAAAAAGTATGTTTAATAAAGATTGATTTATCAATTTCTGTATGTTTAAATATTATAAAATTGTAAACTTCAAGGCATATTAATTGATATCATTGAAAATCTATTGGGTAACAGATTTTTTTTTTTTGACAACAAAAAAACATTAAATTAAATTAAAGACAACAACTCGGTACACCATGATGGTGGCCGGGAGCTAACATAAGAGAATAGCAGTTTCCGATGACGTGCATATCTTGCAAGAGAGTCAGCATGTTTGTTCCCTTTAAGAAATTCACTTCAGCAATTTCAGCTGCGAAGGCCGGCCACTCGGTTGGGTTTGCCAATAACTGAATTAGTTCTGTGGAATCAGTGTTGAAACGGGTACATGAAGACCCTTGAGTGCGAAGACACTTAAGGGCCCAAATCAGAGCAAGTAACTCCGTGTGGAGTGGTGACAATCCACATCTGATGCCTGCACATCCCCATAAAGTGGTTCCTGACTCTGAAGAGTAAAACCACCCAATACCACTTATGTTATCCCCTCTTTTCCAAGATCCATCCACACTACAGCAGTTTGGAATGATCTATTGGGTAACAGATATAAAAATTGTTTTACACAAAAATATGTATTTATTACTAGTTATTTATGTGTTTTATTAATATGTGTGTAAAACCTAAAAAAACAATTAATAAAAAACGAATGCATATTTTGTATGTTTGAGTGTGTATTATACTACTCTTACATCACCTATTTATAATAGAATTGACCAACTTATTGGCCAATCAAATTATAGATTTGGGTTTCACTATTCATATTCCACTATATTAATTATCAATTATTACAACACTCCCCCTTAGAACCATTGCTTGCGATTTATTTTATTTTGTCTCGTTAAAAATCGTTTTAGAAAACCCAATGGAAAAAATCATAGTAAGGTAAAAAGAATACAACCACTCAAGCTCACCCTCGAGTGAAGGTGTCATCTTTATATGTCTCGTTGACGGCACATTCCAATGTTATGAATATGCTTCCTGAACACTGAGGTAGGTAGTGATTTGGTGAAGAGATCTGCAATATTGTCGTTTGATCGAACATATTTCACTCCAATTTCACTCCTGGGTGTATGAAAAGAACATCAATGAAATATGTTTGGTTCTATCACTCTTGATATATCCTTCTTTCGTTTGTGCAACACAAGCGGCATTCTCTTCGTACAAGATAGTAGGTTCCTCTTTTACATGAATTCCACTGTTGGATTTGATGTGTTGACTCATTGATCTCAACAAAACACATTTCCCACTTGTCTTATGGAGTGCGATAATATCAGTATGGTTTGAAGAAGTGGCAACAAATATTTTCTTTTAAGAGCGCCACAATATAGCAGTACCTCCGATTGTGAAAACATATATAGTTTGTGATCGGGCTTTGTGTGGATCTTATAAATATCTTGCATCTACAAAACCAATCATTTGTCCATCTGAATTTTTAGTATAAAATAATTCTAGATCAGTGGTCCCTTGCAAGTATCAAAAGACATGTTTAATCCCATTCCATTGCCTTTGAGTGGGTGACGAACTAAATTTTGCTAAAAGATTAATGGCAAATGATATATTATGCCGAATACAATTTGCAAGATACATAAGAGCTCCAATAGCACTTAGACATGGTACTTCAGGACCAGATTTCTCTTCATTTTCTTTGGGTGGTCTAGAAGGATCACTTTCAACATTTAATGATTGAACAACTATAAGAGTACTTAGAGGAGTTTTCTTGTCCATGTTGAAGCGTTTTAATACTCTTTTCTTATATGTGGACTGATGCACAAATATACCCTTTTGAGAGTGCTCAATTTGTGTCCAAGAAATTTTTTTGTTGGCCCTAGTTCTTTCATCTCAAATTCTCCTTTTAGATAACTCGATGCATGTATTTCTTTTTGAGTTTCGATAATGTTTAGATCATCAACATATACCACAATAATCATAAATACATTTGTTGTTTTTTGATGAAACCACATGGGCATATAAGTTTGTTTACATATACTTCATTTGTTAAGTGTTTACTAAGACGATTGTACCACATATGTACAGATTGTTTTAACCCATACTACGATCTTTGCAATTTTATCGCACATAGTTCTTTAGGTTTAGATATCATTATCTAATGATTCATACAAATACGTTGTAACGAAATTCATTAGACACATTTCAAGATTTTTCGTTAACAGCGACACTCATCAGAAATCTAAACGTGATTGTATCCATGACAAGAGAATATGTTTCCTCGTAATTAATTACAGGTCTTTTGGAAAACTTTGGGCTACGAGGTGAGCTTTGTATCTCAAAACCTCTCTGTTCTCATTTCGCTTTCTTACGAAAACTCATTTGTATATGACAGGTTTCACATTCTCAAAAGTGAGAACAATATGTCCGAATAAATTTCATTTGTTAAGTGAATCAAGTTTCAGTTGTATTGCTTATTTCCATTTTATCCAATCATGTCTCTTTTGACATTCATATACAGAAATTGGTTCAAAATCTTCTTTTTTCATCTATTTCTTTGGATAAAAGGTAAGAGAAACATCATCAGTATCATCCATTTCTTTTCGTTTCCATATTTTTTTTATGGATGTAGTTCATTGAAAACTCATGATTTTCTTCAGGCTCATTAATCTTTGCATCTCTGTTAAATTCATGATTCGTTTCTTCCAAAACATTTTCGGTTATTTTGGGAGTATCATATATTTGAACTTTCTTTCGTTTTCTAGAATTTTTATCCTTGGAACCTTAGGTCTACCACGCTTCAAACGTATTTTAGACTATGTGTATAATATGTTTTCTTATGCTCATGTGGTATTTCGATATGAGCATGAGCATGTGCAGCTGGAATATGTGATTTAGTTATTGTCTTGGTATCTGAAAATGCATCAAGTAACTGATTGGATATAATTTGTAAATGCATAATACGTTCAACTTCTTATTGAAACTACTTTAAAAGAAGATCAAGATGTAATAGTGATGGTACATTCTATTTGATCTCTTTACCTACTTGTTTGTTTTCTCCCCCTATAACTGAGAACTCTTTTTCATTAAAGTGATAATCAGCGAAGCGTGCTGTAAACATGTCGCCAGTTTCCGGTTCTAAGTATCATATAATTGATGGAGAATCATAACCAACATATATATCCAATCTTTTTTTGTTCCATTTTTGTACGTTGTGGTGGTGCTATATGCACATATACTACACATCAAAAAATTCTTAGATGGGATACATTTGGTTCTCGACTAAATACTAGTTGTAATGAGAATATTTATAATAAGCATTTGTTCTTATTTGAATGAGTGTTGATAGATGTAAAATAACATGTCCCAATACAATTGTTGGAAGTTTTGATCTCATGATTAACGTTCATGCCATTAATTGCAAACATTTAATTAATTATTTAGTCAAACCATTTTGTGTAGATAACATAAACAAATATTAAACAGTAATATTATAGTAATATATAACTTATATTGAGCAGTAAATAAAATGTAAAATAAATGAACAATGCATAATAATAAAATCTCAGTCGTGCCAAGTATAAACTGTAATTAAATAACTGTGGTTCAAAAACATCCATAATAATGACGAGGTGACATACCACTCCCGCAATATTATAAATATATATATATATATATATATATATATGTGTGTGAGTCGTATCGCAGAGTGATCATGCTGGTAATGTGTTATAAACGTAACATTATTTGTTTGTTGGATAAATATAAATTATGGAATAAATATTATACTCGGGAAATTCGATTGAAAACTTACATTAACAATAAATTTTGTAGAGAGAAAGGGAGTGATTATATTTCTTTTTGTATGTTTGAGTGTGCATGCTACAACTCTCACCTCACCTATTTATAGTAGAAATGACCAACTCGTTGGCCAATCAAATTATAGATATGGGCTCCAGTACCCATACTCCATCATTCTTCGCTATCTCAATTATCAATTATTACAACAAAATTCGGAATATTAAACTTGAACTCGGTACAATATGCATAGATATACATGTATTAGTTAGTTAATAATATAACTAACTATTAACAACTTAAACAAACTAGTATTAACCATTTTTGGATTTTCAAATGGTCAAAGCTCTATAAATACGAAAACTAATCACATACTTTTTTGTATACAAACAATGAGCCTAATCCACATCTGTGAATGTACTGAAACAATTTTCTAAATTTGCATACTAAAATAAAGGATGAGCTGCGTGTTAATGCACATTAGTTGGAGCATGAAGAACATTATGTAGTACAAGAGATGTACTCAAAGAAATTGTGCCCATGTGAGTAATATATAGGTACTCAAGTGATAGGTACTCTTATGCCGACTGTTATTCCATATACTAAGAAAGTTTCACAAAATAAATATAGACTTGAACAAAAACATGATTGTGGTAACACCACTATCAATTATCTAACTATTAGAAGAAAAAAAGTTAAAGAATATATGGACGTTAGGCACTAATGTTGAAAGGTAAAAGCATTATTTTCATAATGAAACTAGAAGATAGAAATGGTAAATTTCGAGGACTGAAGATTCAATGTCATAACTTAGATCCAACTTTCCAGGATGAGATAAATGGCCCAAAACCATCAACATGTACATTTGCAACCATATTAGGTTTCTAATATTGATTATGTGAATAAAGTTGAGGTTTTGGTTCTGATTGAAATTGTTCTCTTGAAATAGACTATTTCTGACTCCTAGATCCTGTATTGGCGGGTTTGGCCTCAAAGTTAGAACTGAATATCGTGATAATACTATATAAGATATATGATTAGGCAACGCACTTTTACTAAAATATTTAATACAAAATCTTTTTTTTTTTTCAATAAGTGTACAATAACCATAAGATGAAACAACATAAAAGTTACAAACCACTTTAACCAAAAATTAGGAGAGATTTGCTTCGTCTTGAATGCGTGATTGGAGCCAACTCGGACCTCCTAAAGCTAGATAAGATTGAAGCATACCATTTTTGGTGACGCTTTTGGCAATGTCTCTTGCTAAGGAATTGGCTGAAGGAGAAGCAGAGAAGAAAGAACATGATGAAAAGGAGGCGGCGATAGTGGTGATCCTCTGCAATAAGTTTCTATACTTTGGCCAGCTTGATGGACGATTAATTGCTTCAACTACGTTGTCAAAGTCTGACCAAACTTCTATAACTCTCAAACGAATGTCAGACATGCTAGTCAGCGCCCAGAGAATGCAACGGAGTTCTGCCTCGAACTAATGTTAGAGAATACAAAATCTAATCTACACAAAAGTTTACATATTCGGTAAGATCATTAGTTAAGATTCCCTAACTAATGATGTAGCAAACCCTAATGATACCAGGCTGATGTAACATGAAGTTATCTTCTTATGATATTAAGTTTGGATAACCACTAACACCCGTATATAATTTATTAAATCTCAAAATGATTTTCCAAGACTGTTTGCCTAAAGTGATAAGGATAAATAAAGACAATAAGATGAATGAATAATACAAAACATGTCAGAGAAATAACCAAACTACGCATGAAGATCTACAGACAGTAGTTAGTGGAGTTAGGTCCTCGATCTGTGGAAGTATCTTTCCAAAGAGACAAAGATATAAATATAATAGTATATAGCTGATAAGAGTAGCTATCACCATATTCATCTCCCCTTTCACAAATAAATAACCTAGCCATTTCATTATTGCCATACCTGGCCACCTTAGATTCGTCCACGAGTTATTGATCCACATTTTTATGGCTCATTAGTCTAAAATGTCATATTGTGGGTTTTATAAGCTTCATTAATTGAAAACTAGCCTATCTATATTGCTTGCAAGTTGCATCAAGACATGTTTAAAAAAGAAAAAAACAAGAGTCAAACAAATTATAGAAGTTATGTTTATTTATAAATAAAAAGAAAGAAGAACTATAGAAGTTACAAGATGAGAACGAACTACTTGTACAAAGTACAAATTTACAAAGACAAAAGAACCCCAAATATAGTAAAATAACTAGCAGCAGATTAGTCAACCCAAAATATTTAACTAAAAAAAAAAAAACTCCCAACGGTGAAACTCCACATGAGTATATTGTAGTCACTTGGTCGTTGTCACTGTCAAGTCTCTTCCCTTTCTCTTATTTGTGAAACCAAAAGAATAAATCATAATTTATATTTATATAACTTTTAACTAGATTGAACCATAATCCAAACCTCCCCAACTGAAGTGAGATCCTTGTCTGACAATTGGGAAAGCATGCATGAAAACGCAGACGCAAACGCACACAGTTGCAACCGCAAGCATTGAGTGAATTATAGGAGTTGGGAATAAACGGTGAGACCCTGAGACTCTCCTCTGATACTTTAGAGCAACACTTGCACAAGTGTTACAAGATGACTTGTTCACTTCTAAACTTACTCTCTTACTTACACCCATTTCGTCCTCCTTCTCTACAATGTTTAGAGAGAGTTGATTGTTTCTTTTATCTGCAAGTTTACGAGCCACCATCGAGTTATAGTTATGGTTATTCCTCATTGCAGCGTAGCTGTATGGAGTATGTCCAGTTGCATCGCTAAGAGAGTTCCAGCTCGATAATCCAATCTGAAATAGAGAGAAAAGTCAGAATTCATCAGTTACTATTGAGTCAAAAAAATGGGTGGATCACGAGAGAGAGTTTCTTTACCTCTTGTGGATCATTGGTGAGTAGATCAACTATATCATCTGAATTAGATGTACAAGCAGCTAGATGTAAAGGTGTGATACCGCCCGGTCCAGCTATATTGGGTGAGAAAACGAACTTTTTGGAGGAACTCAGCTCGTAATGAATGAGTAGTTCAACCATTTTTGTGCTTTTCCTCTTAACAGCACGATTCAACAACTGAATCTCTGCAAGCATATCCAAGGCTTCTCTGTTAAGCTCCTCCTCATTCACCAAATTTCTCTCTACCAACATGTCAAGGAGTGTTCTGATGAGAGCACAGTAATCTCTTTCGACTGAGCAAACAAGCAAAAACTTGAAGCGAGCAAGAGAAAATTCGACTTGTTCTCGAGGCTCAGAGGTTTGGTTCTTCTGAAAAAGCCAACCAAGCTCGTTCAAGAAGCACAAAACTTCTTCTCTCGATGTAGGACGGCTATCAGAGCTCAGTGCCTGATCATCTGTCATATCTTGACTTTCAGGGTGAAACTCTTCTTCAAGGCTATTCAACTCCTTGCAGATAGAAGCATTGGCAATTATCAGTGGAAAAGAGTCACCCCTGAATCCATTCTCTACCTGTACACAAACTAGACGTTATAAAATCTCTAGACTGGTAAAGAGAACCATTTAAATTCAGTTATATGAAGTCATACCTCAATGAAACAGCGTCCAAGAAAACCAGGTTGCGCATTCTGGACTTTGAAATTGTTTATACTCAACTCATCAAATATGGCTCCTCTACAAGCTGCCGCGGTGACCTCCATTGACATGTAGCTACCATTATGCGCACAACGGAAACTGGCAGCAAAGTGATAGACAATGAAGGTTATATAAGGAAACAATAAAATATGAGAAACTTTTATTGTTGTTTAGAAGTTTACCTGATCCCATCATTAGTTAAGCTTCTACCTCTTACTACGAAACTTTTTTCTTCACCAGCTACCACAGCTAGAGGTGACACTGAGATGAGCTCTGGTGAATTCCAAGTTCTCCAAGATTTGCTACATCGTACTCTACCTGTAACCAGTGACATGTTATCATCATTGATGTCATTAAAAGTGACAATGAATTAATAGCTAATGAGAACTGACCGTTTTTGTGTGATGCGAGCTGTCTTCCCGTGTTAACTAGAAATCTCGCGTTTCTCCAGAAATCAGACTGAGAATTTTGTAGCAAAACACCAACCCGTTGCAGCAAGTCTTGCTCCAGCTGAAGAAAATAAATCCACCAACTGTTCCTAAGTTGTGCATAACATAGTATAATTCAATAACCAAACACTTATATATTTTCACTCACTTGTCCCCATGCTGCAGGTGACATCGCTACATAGACCGATAGAACAACACAGCCTGGCCTGATATAGCTCTCCATTTCTGATGGAATGTTCGATAGCCAGTTATAGATCTGTAATTAAAGGAAGACAAAACACTATGAGAACTTAAACATAAGAAACCAATAACTTTCTATTTCAATAACGCTAAATCAACCCAAGAATTTATCACCTCAGATCGCAATGTCCCAGGAAGCTGACTTGGATCTTTATCAAGTAACTTGAACGCTATCTTTCCAGTACGGTCCTGTTTGAGTGCCATTGAAATTAAAACTATAAGTGGCTTGTATTAACTACGTGCACAAAGATGATAATGAAGAGTTTAAAAGCTGCAAACCTGAGCATCAGAATTTGAGCTAGGAGGAGAGTAGTCAGAACCGGAAGAAGCATAACCAGACTGTTGAGCAGAACCTTTAAAATTAGGATTTGCAGCTCCTCTATTTGATGTGCCAAAGAGTTCAAGGGGTAAGCAACCAGTCCTGGGCCTTGTATTGTTTTTATTCTTGGACCTCATGGTTTCAGGGGATGTCTGCAATGGGAATAACTCTTGCATGATAGGAGAGGAAGATGGCGATCTATCCTCAACAGGATTACTGCTGGCAGAAGAATAATACTTTGTAGAAGATGCCACAGTCGGTCGACTCTCATCCTCAGGTGATGAGGTGAATAGTTGTAGGGACAAGCTAGATCTAGCCTCCTGAGCACGGAAATCTGAATCCTGAGAAGGAGATTGGTTACTGCTACTGCTCCTCTCTCCTCCAACAGAAGGAAACACACTAGTTCTATTTTCCTTATGGGTTGTAACTCCATGGTCATATGAAGATAACTTGGTCTTGTCGCTATCTTTGTTACCAAACCCACCTTGAGACAATATGGCTAGCGCATCAGGTGAAGATGAGCCTAATGTTTCCGAAAGAACAGCAAGCAAGTCCATGGTAGAAGGCGAAGTCCCGTTCATATCATTTTGGGAGCTCGCCATCAAGTGATCTTGATTTTTCCTGGCTAAACTTCCTATATTGTTTAACTTAGGGACGAGATCCATAGGCAAAGGCAATGCATTTATCTTGTTCAGTATTTGAAGAAGCTGTTCTCTGTCAGGCACAGCAGATGAACCCATTGGCTTTACCTCATTCTTACCTGCAGATCCAAGACCACATATCTGTTAGTAAAAGAATAACATCCAAGCAGAATTTCCAGACCAAAAAGCTCTTGCATAGTCACGAGCTAGTAGTACCTTGTGCACAAGCTAAGGCTGTTAATAAAGCCATAAGATCCACATTGGGATTAGAGGTAGTGTCATGATTACCCGGAGCCACAACCCCGGTTGCAATCTCCTCGGGCTGCGTTGTTTTCCTCCTCCGCCGGTTGTGGCCAGCCAACCTACGCCTACAACTTCTCTTTCCCTCATCAAACTCAGAAAGAAGATGAAACCTGTAAAAGTCATTTAAAAATGTCAGATATAAAGACAGAGAATCACTTCTAGTTACACTCCTTTCTACCTGCTACACTGTTGGCAAAACCTCTGCATATGTTTCCCAACAAGAGCTTTAGTAGCTTTGCTATGAACTTCACACACTTTATGCCTTCTATGGTAGTCCTTAGCGTGAGACAAATCTTCGGTACAATTATCCACCTGGCACATCGGATAATTCCCTCCTGGAGATCCAGATCGAACCCTCTTGCTTGGTCTAGTGGTTTGCGTCGTCTGTTCTTCGACGGCGTTTAAACCACTTCCCAGATTCAAATCAAGTCCTCTCTCTTCTCCTTCCTTCCTCAAAGTCAAATCAAACTGAGTCTCGTTTCCAAGCCGAAGAGCCTCCGAGTCCACCGGTTTCGCTTGAAATCTCCGGCTATCCCAATCCCACATATTAGAGTTCCACTCCTCTCTACGCTGTGGCTGCGGCTGAGATGGAACCAGCCGATTCGACATCTGGTAATAAAGATCGCGTTTTCTCCTCATAGGAGAAAGTGATTGGTGAATGAAAATCGGAGCAGCCACTTGAGCGCCTACTTCATCCATCTATCTCTCTCTCTCAATACTCTGAATGAGTCAACCAAATAGACTCTTTCCAAGCGAGGAATCGATCCGACCCTTTTCTTAAAAGCGATGTATCCAAAAATAGATCAGATCAGGTAGAAGAAGATTCAGTTAGAGAAGAACATCTCCAGAGAATCTAGCTGAAGAACGAACAAGCGGACCCACTCATATCAACTGCTAGCTAATGAGAGCTCCAATTAAGAATCTCTGCTTCAAACATCAACTTTTTCATCAATCCAACGATAGCTCGAGACAAATCCACCCAAAATCAAATGTTAACAGCCTTGAACTTCTTCAGATTCGAAAGATTTCAAAACGAATCTTCCAACTTCCAGATTTCTCGATCCAATCAAGGGAACAAGAGAAAAGATAGATAGATATCTCCAAACCAGCTTCTTTACACCTTCTTCAAACAATAGAAGATTCCTTCTTCTTCTTCTTCTGCTCGTTAAGCTTTCCCTTTGTTAAGCTGTCTACAACTCCTTCTACGATAACTTCATTTGCTTTTCTTATTTGTTCGCTAAGGTGGGTGGCACAAGTGTAAATAGTGATACTAATGAGGGTGTTTGTTTATATTATTCGAGCCGCCCATAAGAGATAGTTGAAGGATCCAAGACATTTCCAATTTTCTTTTGCTTTTTATCCAATTTTTTTTTTTTTTTGGGGGTTAAATATTCAACACTGTTTTATTAAATTCTTACCCCTTTAATAACGGATCCATTAGATTCACACCTATTTATTTAAACAGTTCTTTTCTAGTCAACATACTTGTTATAGAGTTTAAAAAATCTTATATGTAGTATTATGAAATAATCATCATTTTCATATCGAAATGTTTAAGATTATTAAGTTTTGTATAGTTGAATTTAGATATATAGTAGTTAATTCAGTTAGCATTAGCACTCATGTAAAGTTGATATGATGAAAACAGAGAAAATGTTTGTAAACAAAAGATATAAGAAGGAAAAAACAGTTTGTTACGAAAATAATGTAGAATAAGAATTTCTAAGGAACCAGAATTATTATAGCCATTACTTTTTTGAGAAAATTAGAACTATTAGCTCTATATATGAATAAAGTTGACTCGAAACAAGTAAAAAAGAAGATTATTTGTGTCAAATTTGAATTTATACTCAATTTTTAAAATGTTGTTTTTAACATTAAATTTCTGTTAAAAATAGTTTAGAAGTTAGATTTTTAACTAACTGAAAAATATTAATTACTTTCCCAAATTAAAAATTGGATAATTATAAATAAACTTTAAAAAACTAAATTCAAATTATTATACCATATATATTTTGAAATTAAGGATGTAGCTAAATATTGACATAATTATCTTATAACTAAAATGCTAATTAAATTTAAAATTAAGGTGTATATAGATATCTAGAAAATATTCTACACAATCCTACTAACATTACACATCTTTTAGAGCCAATAATTTAACATCTAGACACTTAATTTTTTTTGAACAGATATATAAATTTATGAGTATATAGACGTTAAATCATTTAATTTGGTTCAAGATATATTAGATAGAGTTGATGTGGATAGCTATTCCACATACGAATAAAGAAATGATAAACATAAAGAAGATAGAATTACAAGTCGAAGTCAATTACAGTACAATTGTATAGTAATATAGATAACTCATAGCATGTTATATTAGATAAACATATTTAATAAAAGTACCTATAGTAATAAACTTATAAGATATAAGAGGTGTCAAAAGAAAACATGTAACATGCCTAAGTGAGTGATAACGAAACTAACGTCAACTTTTTTTTCTTGGGACGTGAAACTGCTAACAAATTTTACCTAACTGATTGTCTAATTGATTACAGAATTTAGATCTAGTCGGTCCTGAGATTTTAAAAGCCACAAGATAAATTAAAAAATATGGACCGGTTTTTAAAATAAAGTTTAAAAAAATGGTTGTTTCCTTTTGAAAATATAAAATATACCGCAAATTCGTACTTGTTCTGTTTGGTCTCAAAACCGACCATGGATGGAGATTAATCTTTTGTGTTTACTTCCTTAATTAATCTTAAGATTTATTTTCATCTGAAGAATGCTCAAACATGGAGACACGGAGTTACGGGAAATCGTGGTGATCACGTAAGGTAAAGGGATAAAATGATAAAACAATACGATCCAAAACCTGTCGAGAAGTGAAAAGACGAAAGAAGACATTCATTATTCTGAATATTTACGAAAGTAGCCATTTGGACAAGACATGAGATTAAGAAGGCCACACCCCACACGTACGGTTTTTTTTGTTATGTTGCAAGTGGCTCGTTGTCGTCCTCCTCCCACATCGTTATTTAATTTTTGACATTATTATATAATCTCTCTTTCTTTAATCATTTCGTGTCAACTCTTTATTCGTTCTATTTCACTTCAATGTTAGTCTTAATCTATTTATGCCTATAAGATTCAATTCGTTACTATTGTATTGTATATACCAGTAATTTACATGAGAACAATTACGGGTAGGAGATGCAAGATAGATGTAGACTATTTCTATTATATTATAAAGAATGATATATGAATTAAAGAAACGTAGATAATGTATTGTAAAAGTTGTTAGTTGATTGGTAGCTGCAAATATGTTGACAGAACTAACTAGGGTATTTAGAAAAACATTAGAATTATAATGATAAAAATTTAATTAAAAGAACACATATAGTAGCAAATTTATGTTATTTTATACAACTCTTGCAATTTAAAACTTATAAAAGTTTGTTTCCATATTTACGTTCAACTTAAATTTTAATTCAGAATCTATAAATCTAAAATATATCATCATGCTTATAATCTAATTACATCAAAACCAATTTATATTTTTTACAGTGAAAAATCATAAACAAAAAGTACAAAAATCACATTGCACTAAATCTGTAATGCTAGTTGAAAGAACTCAAACACGACCGCCGCATCTTAAGCTGATAATTCATAAGAGATTGTCCCTATGGTGGCGTATATAAACACTAATAGCATTGGTTTAGTCACATAGAAGCATTTTGTCATCCCTAAGCTAACAACGTATTATTAGATAAGATACACATGTATTTCATTGCACAAGTTATTATTATTTCCTTATTCACTAGATTATAGAGATTTGATGTTATCTTATTCTTCCTTACTGTACTATATATAGGCCTTCTATGCATTAATAAAGTTAAGTCTTTTGGATCAGTATTTAGTTCTACATGGTATCAGAGCTCAAAAGATCAAATCTTTAAAAATGCAAAAACCCTACATATTTTTTTCACAAACAAGAAGACGTGTTCTTCTTCTCCATTGAAAACGTGATCTACTCTCTCGAGATTAAAGGTTGAAGACGTGATCTTCTCCTACACTAATGATGTGATCTTCCTTTATACAAAGAAGATGTGTTCTTCTCATTTACACTGAAGACGTGTTCTTCATCTTCTACTGGAAGGATGTGTTCTTTCTTTTTCCATAGAAAATGTGATCTTCCTCATCATATCATAGACGCGATCTTTAGTAAAAGTTCTTTACAATGAGTGAGAGTTCGAGAGACTCACCACCACGAGCTAGGGTTTATGAAAAAGAAACTGTCTCTCTTTACACACTCTATACTTCTGACAATCTTGGAGCTTTTCTAACCTCTATTCAGTTGAATGGAGAAAACTACAACCATTGGGCCTCAAATATGCACAATGCATTTCAAGCAAAACGTAAAATAAGATTTATTAACGGTACTTTCGTTGAACCGCCTCGTAGTAGTTCTGATCATGAAGATTGGCTAACCGTCAACTCCATGATCATAGGTTGGTTGAGAGCATCCATTGAACCAAAAGTTCGTTCCACGATCACGTACATCACCAATGCTTTTCAACTATGGACCAAACTGAAAGAACGTTTTTCAGTTGGAAATATGTTACGTATTCATCATCTAAAAGCTCAGCTTGCCTCGTGTAGACAAGACAGAAAATCTGTCCTAGAGTACTATGGGGGTTGATAAGAAGAATTTTACCAATCCTCTTACTAATCGTTTGTAGAGTAGAAGGGTTTAATCGATCCCACGAAGAATGGATAACACACTTAGATGTCGAAATGTAATCTTAGTATAAGCCAAGTAGATTTTTGTTTGTCACTAACAACCTAAGCAATTTAATTAAACAAGAACAAGGCAATTAATGTAAACTAAGCTAAGCAATAAAGTAAACTAACAACTTAGGCAAGAATTCAAACTAAACGTACACATGAAAGTACATTAAACTATGCAAGAAAGTAAACTAATAAAGAGATGGATAATTGATATAGGCAATGGATCTTTGGTAGTAAGAGTTGCAAAGAGGCTTAAGCTAATAGTGTTAAGGATGTTTCAAGACATGAAACTCATCATGCTAGGTTAGGCCAATCTCTTGGTCTACTAACCCATTCATTGCTCAATCTTAATAAATGACAATCTCTTGGGCATGAATCAAGAGTTCAAAGATCTACTTTAAAACAAGTCCATTATATCAACATTAAGCTATGATCAAATGTCTCCATGCCATACACTTACATAATGAAACAAAGTTGGTTGAGACATTTCAACGAACACCTCTCGTGCGAGAAAGTCCTAACATCTAAAATCAAGTTGGCTAAACTTGATCTAGCATTAAGCATTCCTTTTTCATACAAACACCCTAAGTTTAGCATAAGCCGCCATCTTTGCTTCTCATAACCACCTAAATCTACCTATTCCATCATCCTAAAGAGACTACTCACTCATGGTGAATGAGCAATCAACACCTAAGCTAAGAGACATAATGAAAAGATAAAGAAAAGCAAATACTATTAAACTTCAATAATATGAACTACAAAGATTAAACATAAGAATATATTTTTTGGTGTTCTTAGAGGCTCTAATATCACTATAGAAAGATAGATATCTTCCCCAATGGTTACACGCATCATATATATAGGTAGGTCAAAATGAGGGTTAAAAGAGTCCTTTATTTGCGGCCACAATTCACTACTCACACATGTCTTCCCTAAAATCTTCATAACTTCTTCATCTTAACTTGGAATAACTTGATTCAACATCCAAAGTGTATCTAACACATAGACACGTCTTCATTGTAAAATATTAGTTCAATTTGAGTTTGGGAAGATTCTCCTTAGGTTTCATAAATACAGCTCATGGTTCCTATCTTCGAAACCGGTTTGATATATCTTCATTGATTTGCTTGTATCTTCTAAATCATAGGTTGGAATGACTTGAATCCACCTCCATGATAAATATAACTCATTTATATTACTTGTATCAAAATATGAGATTTATCCAATATCATTAAGTGTTTCATCCGATGTGATCTTTGGAAGGTATTAAAACTGTCCAATTTGTTCATTTGCTAAGCTTTAATCACCAACTTCTCAAAGTTACCTAAAATACTTATGAAATGACCCTAAAAGACTCTAAAATCTATTTTCTATATTAAATGCAAAAGAGTGAAACTCTAACATTATATGAATGATACGGTAATAAAACGACTTGAGATATATACAAAATGATGCATGAAAACAGGTAAAATTATGGACCGATCATGCGTCTTTCTTCTCTATGGGAATAATTGCAACTCTTTCAGCCTATGATTGCATGCACTTGTTCAGCTGCTAAAGACTATGCTAAGCTACATGAAACCGAGAAAGTCCATCAGTTTGTTCTCGATTTTAGACGACTCTAAATATGAGAGTCTTAGTGTTAATATTATTGCCTCAGATTCGATGCCAAGCTTAGGATAGATATGTTTAAAGATTATATGAGAAGAAAAACGTTTAGGTTCAGTTCGTGGATAAGAACATCAAGTTATTGGTCTTGTTGCTCGCCAAGGTACTCTCCAACCTCTAGTAATCTCTCGCCAAGACAACAACTCTACTTCTGCACCTCCTAAGAATCGCGATAAAGGTGTTCTTTGATCTCATTGTGGACGCTCAAGACATCCAAAAAAAAGTGTTGGTAGGTGCTCGGTTACCTGGACTGGTGGTTATAAAGAGTTGGTCGTGCACCTAGAAGAAGAGGTGGTCGAGGTTTGACTTCTGGTAGGGGATGAAGACAAGCTACGACTTGCGTCACCTTCTCAAACTCCTCTTCTTATCTTGAGTTTACGAAAAAAAAATTACAAGCTTTGTCTCAAGTGCTAAAGGACAAAACTGAGATACTTGACAAGTTGTCTGGTAAGAAAATTTGTGACGATATTATTTTAGATACTAGCGCATCTCATCACATGACATGAAATCTGTCTTATTTATCAAATTTGGAGACTATTTCACCTTGTACGATGGGCTTTGCTAATGGCTAGCAAACAATCTCAATCAGCAAAGGATCTCTTTGACTTAATGATTCCCGCTCTAAATTATACATTAGTTTTAGTTTATAAACTATTGAAACAAACAAATTGTTTTGGAATCTTTTATGATACTTTATGCGTTTTACAGGACCGTTCTTCGAAGATTTTTATTGTAGCGGAGAAGGAAAGTATGGGGTTTACTTCTTCAGAGAAATTGTGTATGCATCATCAAATCACACATATGCTTCTAGTGTTTTAGATTTTGATTTATGGCATCCCCATCTTGGACATCCATCTTTTTTTCGTTTTTACTTATGTGTAAAGGGCTCTCGAAGTTTGTTAGTTCAAATTCTTGTGAAACTTGTTTTCAAGCTAAACATACTAGAGAAGTTTTTCCCTTAAGTTTTAATAATTTTAATGAGAAATTTTCACTTATTCATTGTGATATTTGGGGTCCTTATCAGATTCCCTCTACTACTGGTGCTGTTTATTTTCTCACAGTTGTAGACAATCACTCTCAGGCTGTTTGGACCTTTCTTCTTTGAGCCAAGTCGCAAGTTAGCCGCATCTTACAACATTTCATCGCATATGCAGCTCGATAATTCAACAAACTAGTTCAGATTATTCGAAGTGATAACGGAACCGAATTCACATGTCTTCCTTCATATTTTCAACAAGAAGGAATAATAAATCAAATTTCTTGTGTCACAACACCTCAACAAAATGGTAGAGTGGAGCGCAAGCATCTTTATATCCTCAACGTTGCTGAAGCTCTACTGTTTCATTTTTGGGGAGAGGCTATTTTAGCAGCCGCTTATCTGATCAACATGACTCCATCTTCAGTCTTGAATGGAAAATCACCATATGAAGTTATCCATGATAAGAAACCACCTTACTCTCATTTGCGAATCTTCGGCTGTGAGTGTTTTGTTCATCATTCTCCGCGCAACAATGACAAATTCGCAGAACGAGGACGTCATTGTGTCTTCTTCAGTTACCCCTCTGGCAAAAAAGGTTGGCATGTTTTTGACTTAGAAAAATAGCATACCTTTATCTTTAGAGATGTGGTGTTTGAGAAAATATTTTTCCCTTTGCTCCCACTTATATGCCACTTTCAGCTCCATCTTCAATGCAAAGTCCGATTCTTTCTTGATGAGACAATCATCACTCCTGACGTAAGGGGGAGAAAAACTATCACACAACCTTCTTCATCGCCGGCTACATCACAAGTTGCACAACCCACATCACCAGTAGCTATTGAGTCTATGCCTCTGTTGTTAGATCGTAGTCATCGTGCAAGGCAGCCACCTACTCATCTTCGTGACTACATCACATATTACTCAGTTGCAACTCAAGAACCATCACTCATCAGCCGCTTCTCAATATCCATCGACAATAGTTCCAAGTAATTCACTATATCCTTTGACAGAATACATATTTGATGTTATGTTTTCTTCAGGGCACCACACATATCTCTCTTCAATTGCTTCTATTTATGAGCCACAACACTTCAAGGAAGCAGTCCAGCTTGGTGTTTGGAAAACTACCATGCAAGCCGAGATTAAAGCTCTTGAGGATAACGACACATGGGACTTAGTTGATGTACCACCTCACACTAAGGCTATCGGAAACCAATGGGTCTTTAAGATCAAGTTTTATTACGATTGTAGCATTAAGCGCTACAAAGCTCGTTTAGTCGTTCAAGGCAATACTCAAGTTGAGGGTCAAGATTATACAGACACATTTTCACATGTGGTTAAGATGACCATTGTTCGCGCTTTAATTTGTGTTATAGCTGCCAAAGTTGGGAAGTGATTCAAATGGATGTTAACAATGTTTTCTTACATGGAGATCTTAAAGAAGAAGTTTACATGAAACTCTCACATGGCTTTCATCATACTCATCCTATATAGGTTTTTTGCCTTCAAAAGTAGTTGTATGGTCTAAAACAAGCTTCACGATGTTGGTTCAAGAAGTTTTATGACTCTTTACTTCATTACGAATTCATGTAATCCTATGACGATTATTCTCTCTTCTCTTTTCGTCGCCCAGATATTGATATTCATGTTCTCAATTATGTTGATGATCTTCTCATTATAAGCAACAATGTGTGCATGCTTCAGCAATTCAAGGATTACTTGAGTCGTTGTTTCTCCATGAAGGATCTAGAGATACTGAAATACTTCTTGGGTATCAAAGTTAGTCGTGAAAAAATTGGGTCCTATCTTACACACCGAAAATATGTCTTAGACATAATTGTCGATTGTGGTTTTCTCGGGTCAAATCAGGCTCACACACCGTTAAAGTCGAATGATAAGCTTGCCTTGGATGATGTCCCTTTACTCACGGATCTGATAAGTGATAGACGCCTATTGGGCCGTATAATCTATTTGACTCATACACTACCAAACCTCAACTATTCGGTCCATGTTTTATCTCAATTTATGCAAACACCTATAGATGCACATTGGGAAGCCGTCTTGCGAGTAGTCTGATATCTTAAAGGTTCTCCAGGATAAGGTATTCTTCTCAAATCTGCATGGATTCACTCTTACATTCTACTACGATTCGGACTGGGCAGCTTGTCCATTGACTCGCCGCTCCCTTAGCGCCTTCAATGTTATGCTTGGTGGTTCTCCGATATGTTGAAAAATGAAGAAACAACAAACTGACTCTCACTCTTTGGCGAAAGCCGAGTATCGGGTTAAGGCTACAACTTTGCGGGAATTAAGTGGTTGCGGTGCTTGTTACAAGGATTAGGTATTGACCAATTTACTCCATCGCGTTTTCTTCTGTGATAGCAAAACCGCTATCCATATTGCTATTAATCCAGTGTTTCAAGAGCGCACCAAACACATCGTAGCCGACTGTCACTCAGTTAAAGACGTTGTAACTAATGGTCTTATCTCCACACATCACCTTCAGAATGACGAACAAGTAGCATATATTCTCACCAAAGCTTTAGGTCGGGTTCAGTTTCAGTCTTTACTATCCAAATTGGGCGTTCAAGACCTTCACGCTCCAACGTGAGAGGGAGTATTATAAGTAAGATACGCATGTATCTTATTGCACAAGTTAGTACTATTTTTTATCCATTCATAGATTATAGATATTTGGTGTTATCTTTTTCTTCCCTATTGTATTATATATGTAGTCTTTCTATGGAGTTTTTTGGAACAATATCTAGTTCTACACAACGCCACACCAAATCTCGATGCGCCACCAGATTTAAACATTTTTATGGTTTTCTATAATTTTCTGAAATTTTTATTATAATATTTTTAGTTTTTTAAATTAAATTGATGAATTTATTTTATTTTTTAAGCTTTTTGAATTGTTTATAATTTTTTGAAATTTTTCTGATTTTTATAATTTTTTTTATTTTTTGGAAGTTTTTATAATTTTTTTTATTAAAAATAGATTTTTATGCGAAAAAAGATAAACAGAGTTAACAGTTTCGTTAGAAAAAATGGTGTGTTGACGGCTGCTACTTTCAAGATTTTTCATGCGTTTTTTGATAAACTAAAAGTTAAATGCTATTAATTTCATGATGAAGTTAAAAATGTTAAAATATGATATACTAGAGGTTTTTTTATGAGATTTTTCCCACCTTTTTAGGTTGTAGAAGCCCTCTTTCTATACTCACAAAACAACACCGCTGGTTGAATAGGTTGAAAGACGCCTCATGAAACTAATTGTCGCATGCACTTTTGACGTGGTCTCGGAACTGAAGCTTCAGTCAACGAAGATCTGGATTAGTGGTGAAGCGTAATTGGCCACATGTTTCTTTTTACTAGAAAACCATAACCGCATGATGCACAAATTTTGATAAGAAGTTTCGACAATATTCTCTTCTTCTTTATCACTCGGTTTTTTGGAAGAGTTTAAAACTTTCGAGAAAGTCTAAAAAAGAGTTAGAGAAAAAAGTTTCTTTTGATAAAGTTGTAATTTTATAAAATAAGATATATATATATATAAATTTAGTAGTGAGAGTAAGGGAGAAAATTATATTGTCGACAAAAAAAGAGAGAAGGTTATAAATTTATGTTTTTGGTAAAAAAATTATAGTTTAATCTAATGTTTATATTTTTCAGTCGTCATCCTTCATCATGAAATTTTATATGGGATTCGTTATTGGATGTACAAGGAAATCTCCTAGTGGTATGTTTCCATTAGTGTATAGAATTACAAAACGAAAAAAGAGTGGGGATTTACGTTATGTTTTTCTGTAAAATTCCATAATTTCTTGAGCCACATGTTAAGTTATGATGGTTGTTTACTTATATATATAATGAAAAAGGCGAAAGGGAAATAGACGTGAGTTGGTACGGAAGATAGGGCAATAAATTGGACCATAGTTTCACTTTTATCACTAATCAAATATGCTTTTCCTTTTTATTGTACTATGACACTCCTCTTTTCAATACCCCTCTCATTTTTTAATACTATCTCTATTTCTTAATAAATATAAATATCGTTTTTTAAAATTTTACATACATATTAAAAAATTTCTGTTTTCCATAAAACAGTATTAAATCTTTAAAATTAACTAGTAAAAAAATTATATTGGCTAAAACATTCAAACTCATTTAATTTCTACATTAAAAATTTAAAACAAAATTTTTTATAAAAAAAAATTTTAATTCTACAAAATAATTTTTATGAAACGAAAAGAGTAGTTTTTATGTAACAATTATAAAGTAAAAAAAAGCTATTTTTCACAAAAACAAAAAGAAAAATAGGAAAAACTTGCTCTTGTATAAATAAACTGAAACTATATCCTTATTTATTTAAGCATACATAGTTGTTATTCTGATTTTATTAGATATGTCATAATTTTATTTGAACACCATCTATAATCTTAACAAAATTCGACCAACTTAGTTTATGTCAATGTATAGCTTAAAACTTTTAGTTGTAACTTGGAAGTAATAGCTAGCTAGGAACAATAAATGAGAGAAAGTAGCCACACACACACGCCAATTATGAACTATTAAATATTACCATTAAATTTTTATAACATGCGACGGACCTATTTCATATAACTATATATTTTTCGGTCGGTGCAACACTAATGGAACATGACAGGTTTTTATTATATGCCCAAAAGATGCTAATTCATTATATTAATTTTTGCATTTGCTTGGAATGTTTATTGCTTAACTCTATTATCGCATTCTACTTTTAGTATTTAAATAAATTATGCATTCTTATGCTAACTGCTTGGCTAAACGGCGCATACTCTGAAGTTGTTAATATGGTTTGTTTGCAACAAATAAGGCATCTGTAGAATTTTATTATAAATCCTGATTTAATTATTTCAATGTGGCATTATTTGATGTAAATAATTACAACATTAGAAGGACTTGAATTATTGTGTCGCCTGACACAATTTTCTTCCCAACATTTTTTTGGAATTAAGTGCTTTTTCGTTTACATATAAAATCATGTTCTGATTTTGAATGTGAAATTCACAATAAGAATATCTCTTGAGAAAAAAAGTGTGAAGAATTTGTCATTTCAATAAGATTATCATAAATTGTGAGAATATTATATTAGAAAATAGATGAGGATGAAGTAATCTAGTGGTTGTGTCATCTTTGCTATTTTGTTACAGAGATCAAAGATCGAATTTGACCATCCATTATACAAATATATATTTTTATTTATAAAATTTAATTTATTGGGCCAAATTGTTGTAGTAAATTAATATGACAAAAACGCAAAACATATCCAAGCAAAAATGTAGACATACCAAATAAACGTTGGTAATGTACAAGAGTTGTTTTTGTGTTGTTTTTATATATTTTTTTTTTTGATAAAGGCTGTTTAGAATTTAAATCCTATTTGATACTAAATATCTAAGATATGGGAGAAAATATGATTAGAAAACTCAGAACATTCACGATTTTTGTTTTTCGTGAAAAAATGTAAAATGAATAGATGCAAGAAAAAGGAAAATATGAAATAAGGAAGATTGAAATGTCACATGGTGGTCCAAAGTCCAATCACAAATGAAACGTGCAATGTATTGAGCCTAATCGCAAATCGCTCAACATTCGCATGCAACGTGCTTCTTACCATGAACAACGGCATCATTTTATTTTTATTTGTCATATAAATTGAATTTAAATCAGTGTTTATATATGTGTCTCATCTCCATATTCTATGCTAGACCATACAATCATTGACATGGTTTTGTGACAGCAATATATAATTGTAATTCTCGATACCTTTACATATATAACCTAAACTCATTATATGTTGTCAAAATGACATAAATTTTTGAATAATTTGAAAAAGACTTACTTAATTTAGTATAAGAGTTGTGAAGATTATCTCATAATGAAAATTGGGAGAGATCTTGAGTAATTTATAAAAGATTTGAACCAGTTCACTAGTTATCAATTGATTTCGAGTTGAAAACCTATAATTCTAATATTGTATCATTTTCAATGTAAAATGTAAATGAATTTGATTTTTCTGGCCAATAAAATAGTCACATTATTTTTTTATTGGCTGATTTATAATAATACTAAATGCAAATTTTATTAAAAAAGTTGAAATTTCTTAATACGTGGGGAAAAAGTTAAAGTGACACTTTCAATATCAGAGGAAGTATATATTTTAACCTAGTATTTTAGATAATAAGATTTATAACCAGAATTTGTGTATCTTAAATCAACTTAAACTCTAGGGAAAACACCTTAAAAATACCCAAACTCTCTAAGTTTTGCCCGTTTAATACACGAATTTGTTTCATTGCCATATTAATTCACATATTTTCATCTGTTGCCATTTTAAATCTCAAACTATTTAAAATTGTAATTTTGTCTAAATTTTGTTAGTTAACTTAACAGATCCGTTAGTCAACTTAGTGTGACAAAAAAAAAGACAAAAAAGACACCAAAAAAATATTCTTTTCTAGTCCGCCACCTGGAGTTTCTTCATCTTCCTCATCTTTTCAGATTTTTTTAGCTCTTTTTTTT
>OVBE01004459.1:0-23886 GCA_900406425.1 Iberis pinnata | reverse complement strand
AAACATTTAGGAGTGAAAGTATTTGTCACAGCAGGTTTGGTCTAACCTTTAATTTATTGGTTACCTCGGACAATGTTCGAAATTTTCTTTTATCTAACAGGTAATGACGAAAAGCTAGCTGCGTGCAAAGAACTCGGTGCTGATATTTGTATAAATTACAAAACCGAGGACTTTGTCGCAAAGGTAAAGGCAGAAACTGATGGGAAAGGTGTAGATGTTATCTTAGACTGCGTCGGGGCGCCATATTTGCAGAGAAATCTCAATAGCTTAAACTTCGATGGAAGGTTATGTATTATCGGTTTAATGGGAGGAGCTGATGCTGAAATAAAACTAAGTAGTCTACTTCCAAAGCGTCTCACTGTCTTAGGTACTTAACACACAACACAACACAATCAAATCTCAGAGTCTAAATTGAATATCTTGATCTGTTTTGTTCTATATAGGAGCTGCGTTAAGACCAAGAAGCACAGATAATAAAGCGGTCGTTGTAGCCGAAGTCGTGAAGAATGTTTGGCCGGCGATAGAAGCCGGGAAGGTAAAACCGGTGATTCATAAGTATTTACCATTGACACAAGCAGCAGAAGCTCATAGTCTTATGGAGAGTAGTAACCATATTGGTAAGATTATGCTTGTGACTTGATTCTCTGTAAAAGGAGAAATGTTCAGAGACAATGAAAACAAAGGCCATAGTGAATATGTTTTGGTCAATAAAATCTACAAGAGTTTGTGTGTTGGGTTATGTATATCAATATTTTAATAAAATGAGCCCAATTTATAGGACCCCAAGAAAAATTAGTGATATATATGAAAATAGTTAGAGTAATGTTAAGTAAAAAAAATTGTATAAACTAAAATATCAAACAATAATATAGTTTATGATATTATTTTTCAAAAAAAAAAAAAAATCATATGTTGATGTTATTTGATTTTAATATAGTAGGGATTAACTAGTAAAAGATATTATATGCTAATGATCAGAAAATACTTTTATTTTATTTTTTTGGTGGAAAGAAAATACTTTTATTTATTATCTTTTATTTTAGGGAAAACGATCTATTTTCCCACAAAAATTTTCATATACCGATACTTCCCCACGAAATCAGATCTTAATTTCATTTCTTCCTGATTTAAATTTTTGATATTTATTTTTCCATAGTTAGAATTTAAAATCTAATTGTCCACTGATCACGGAAACGATCTATTTGTCCACTGAAACTTTCATATAGAGATCTATCCCGACAAAATTAGAGTCTAATTTTATTTCTCCCTTACTTTAACTTATAATATCTATTTCCCCATAGTTAGAATTTAAAAATCTATTTGACCATTGATTGTAATATAAGAAGCCTTTTACTCATAAAATTGTAATATAAGAAGCCTTTTACTCATAAAATTGTAATATACGAAGCCTTTGTCAACCGAGTTAATTCAAATTTATGGATAAAAGACTTCCTATATTAAAATCAGTTGACAAATAGATGTTTAAGTTCTAACTATGGGGAAACAGAAATTAGAAGTTAAAATAAGTGGGAAATAAAGTTAGGATCTGATTTTGTGGAGAAATATCGGTATATGAAAGTTTACGTGGAGAAAAAGATCGTTTACCCTAAATTAATCAACCGAGTTAATTCAATTTTATGGATAAAGAACTTTTTATATTACGATTGGTGGATAACTAGATTTTTAAGTTCTAACTATGGAGAAATAGATATTAGAAATTAAAAAAGATAAAATTAGGATATGGTTTCGTGGAACTATCGATATATAAAAGTTTATGTGGAAAAATAGATCGTTTTCCCTTTATTTTATGACAATTTCGTATTTAGTATTTTTGTTTGTATGAAACCTTAAAACTTTTAGTTTAGGCTCTGTGTATATCTTATTTGGTCAAAAGGACAGTGACTTTTGGGACCACACCATAGAAAGAAGCTGTTACCAAATACCTATATTAGCATTGATGTGTACTTAAGAATGATAATATTTTAGATGAAAGATCAACAATTGTGATGTGTAATCAAATTAGCATATTCGGAATCTAGTAGGTTTGATTTTTGGGAAATAAATGTCTTGAAACAATTATTGATTTTAGTAGGATTAAAATTTATTATTCATATAAAATATGGTATTAGTTTAAGGGCGTCAAATATAAACATTAGTTCGGTTTTGGTTCAGTTTTCTCGGTTAATAAAATTTTGTTACTATATATTTACACCATATTATTTTAAAATTTTAGGAGAAATATGTGTTTTTTCCACTAAAATACAAATCATTCATTACTTTTAAAACGAGTGTTAATACTCCTTCCGTTTTTAAATAATGTAGTTTTAAAGAAGAAAAAATGGTTTCAAAATAATTTATTGTTTTCATTTTTCAATGTAAAACTTATTGTATTTTTATGTTTTCTGACCATTTGTATTATGCACAAATCTTTAAATTAAATAATTTTGTGTAAAATCTTAAACTATAAATATTTTGAAAAATATTATTTATTTTCATAAAAAATTAAAGATACATGTATTACTCACAAAAAATAGCTCAATCAAATTGATAATGGATACATCAATAAAATCAAAACTTAGAAAAAAGATAAATTCAATGAAATAATCAATCTTTTCATTTAATATCTATATATTACGGTTTTTTAAAAAATATACCCAAATGAATTATTTATGATATATCCTATTCCATACTATATTGTGTAATTTGATTCGGATTGAGTTTTTCTAATTGAACATCCTTACATTAATCAGTGAAGATTTGAAATAATTACTAAGAATACGATGATATTCAAATATTAAAAATATATATAATTTTTATATTTTAATTGATTTAAAACTGTTATAGTCTTATTACAACTACATTACATTTCAGAATGCTTTACAAACCATCGAGGATAATCCTTAGCAATATAAGCAAAAATTATGTCTCGCCTCTTAACTCTTTTAGCAAGACGATCTGCTTCAGTGTTCATTCTCTTCGGTATTTGAAGCCGCTGGAATATAAGAAAAATGAGTTTAAAATTGCAAAGACAATTAGTTCTGAAGCAAAGGTTGTGAACAATTATTATACGTAAAATTTAACTAAATTAATATTTTCAAAATCTAATCATATATAATTTTAAGGGAAACTTTCAAAAATATCACAAAAACTAGGTTTATTTCAAAAACACCACATACTCCTAAAAGTTCTAAAATATCACATTTTCCAAAAAAATATCACAAAAATGTTTTTTTTTTCAAAAATATCACAAAATTTGAAATACTTTTAAAACTTCAAAGTTAAACCCTAAAACCTCAAAACCAAATCATACCCCTTCAAAACTAAACCTTAAACTTTATTTAGTGGATCCAAACCCAAGATTTAAAATTCTAAACCCTTAAAATTCATTTTTTATGTCTGTAATATTTTTAGAATATTTAGGAGTATAATAAATTTTAAACTTTTGGAAGTTTGTGGTATTTTTTAAATTTGAACTCCTATTTCAAAAAATTTCTTCTAATTTTAAATACTTAATATTTATATATAAAAAAAACTTAAAATCACCATCCAAAAGAGTTTTTTTTTTCAGAAATTGTTATATAATATATATATATATATTTTGAGTTGAGGTAAAACAGGTCACGCCTTTTGGAAGGTTTCTCTTTGACGTTTGACGTCTGGCTTTGTATCACTCTGTTTGCTAATTTCGAAATCTCAAGCATACAATCAATCAATCTTCCATTAGTTATTGAAAAAATCAAAACTTTTTCAAAATTCAGAATGAATTCGTCGCTACGATTGTGGTTTGCTATAGCACTGGTGCTTACACAGTTCATCAATGGAGCTTTATGTTGGGGCAAAGAAGGTCATTTCCTCATCTGCAAAATAGCTATGGTGAAACTTTAAAGATAACCTTTTTCTTTTCTCGATTCTAAATTACAAAATTTGATAACTTTATTACCAAATTCAGTATCAGTTTAGCTTTTAAGTGATATAAAATTCGATTGTTAGGATTATGTTCTTCTAACTCAGAACCAATTGGCAATGAATTTTCTTAGTCCTTTTCGATATGAGATATATTTTTTTGAATACTTTTCTTTAACCATTAGTCTGGGGATAGTTTGGGCAAGACTAGTACGAGTTTCTAATTCAAAATTAATTGACAATAGATAGATTAATTTAGGCTTGAGCATTCTTGTTTCGGTTCGGTTTAAACGGTTTTCGGTTTTTCGGGTTGCAACATATAAAAACCGTTCGGATATTTAGTCTAAATCAGATCGGTTTGGTTTATTACAAAAACCAAAAAAAAATTAAAATGATAATCCATTCGGGTTATTTCTCTTAACCAAAACCGATCCAAAACCTTTTTCGGTTCGGTTTAAACGGTTTTCGGTTTTGTAGGGTTGCGACATATAAAAACCATTCGAATATTTAGTCTAAATCGGATCGGTTCGGTTTTTGTAAAATTTTTAAAAAATTAAAATCCATTCAGGTTATGTCTTCTAACCGAAACTGATCCAAAACCCTTTTTTACAGTTTGGTTTCGGTTTGGATTTTTCGGTTTCGGTTTAATATGCTAGATTAACCCATATCTTTTATATATTGATTTTTTGTTTTTTGATGTGAAATATTTTCTCTAATAATGGTTCTTGTTTCCTTATCTTTCAGAGTTACTTTGAATATGATACTGTAGCAGCAATCAATAAACTTTTGCCTGAATCAGCTGATGGAGATTTATCAAATGTTTGTTCATGGCCTGATGAAATTAAACATCATTGGCAATGGAGATGGACTAGTCCTTTACACTATGTTGACACACCTGATTATAGATGCAACTATGAGTATTGTCGTCAGTTTACTCTCTCCACTTCTCCAATTTCGGATCTTTTCGTTTTTTCTTTGTAGCTTTAAATTCAATCCATATGTTATCTTTTTGAAGGAGATTGTCATGATACTCATAAGCATAGAGATCGGTGTGTGACCGGAGCGATTTTCAATTACACAATCCAACTTTTGTCTTATAACGACTCGCAGAGTATAGTTCGTTGTGAGTGAGATTTTCTCGATACTAAAGGTTCGATTTTGAGGTTTATGGAGCATAGAGATGTGATTAGTCTTTGTGTTGCAGATAATTTGACAGAAGCTCTCATGTTCTTATCACATTATGTTGGAGATGTTCATCAGGTAAATTCGCTTTCGCCATTCGAATGAATCGTATCTGAAAATGTTCTTGATGCTGCTAGATATATAAATAACTTAGCTTAATGTATTATTCAGATTTTTATGATTTAATGAAGATTATAAAGAAGTTTTGATAAACCACTATAAAGAATATTCACAAACTTTAGTTTTCTGAGTATTCGGTTTTATACTTATCTAGTTTCTGTAAACTACAATGTAGCGACATCTTTGAGGATATTTACCATTCATGAAAGGTTTTTCTATAAATACTCAATGATATTATTCAGAATATGATGATTTACGATATTCACACATTTTAGAACTTTTTTTATAAACCACTGTAAAGAATATTCACGAACCTCATTTGTTTTGATGTCTTCCGCTACATAAGTTTAATATGTAATCTACACAGCCTTTGCATGTTGGTTTTTTGGGAGATGAAGGTGGAAACTCTATAACGGTTCGTTGGTATCGTCGCAAAACAAATTTGCATCATGTAAGTATTTGTTATTATGCTTTTTTTTATGATCTTCTAAGATAATAAATCTTACAAGAGAATCCTTTTGAAAGGTTTGGGATAACATGATAATTGAGTCAGCTCTTAAAACATACTACAATGAAAGTCTTCCAAAGATGCTTGACTCTATTAATTCCAATCTTATGGTACAAAATTAAATTTCTTTATAAAGTTATAGGACCAGTTTGTAATATATCTAATCAACTCATTTTGTTTGAACTGCTGTCTAAATGTAGTATAACTGGTTAGATGATGTTCCGGAGTGGGAGTCATGTCAACTTAATCAAACTGTTTGTCCAAATCAGTAAGCATATTTTATAGATATATTATTTTCTGTCTATTTATCAAGGAATTTTGGTGCATGAAAAGAGTTTAAAAGAATTGATTTGACTATTTATATCACCAAATTGCATTTTTGTTTTTGTTCATTGGTTTTGAGAGAACTTCACAAGTAATCGTGTTTATGCTGGAGCAATCTAACGATGAGTGACATACCAGAAAATCATTGACAACGTACATAAAAAGATCGTTCATTGGTCCTGAGAGAATTTTACAGTTAATCGTGTTTATGTGGTGACCTACCAAAAAGTCAGTTCTGGTATTATGCGAGTGAGTACAAAATACCAGAAAAGATCGCATGTATGCAAATCTTTAAAGCCTCCTAGAGTAGCACATCTGACCGTCATATAGTATTGGAGCTCTCAGACTGAAAGAGCCGGGGAACATAGACTAGGACGGTCAGGGTTGACCATTAGATAGTAGTGAAACTTTCAGAGTGAAAGAGCTGGGGATCACAGGCTAAGGCGGTCGGGGGTGTTACCCATATAACCAATGTCCTTTGCAGTGACGCGTTTGATGTTTTAAGAGATCTATTAATTTGATTGAATAGAAGAAATCTTGTTCTAGCTTATTATATTGTTGACTAAATACGGATTTGAATGTGTTTAGGTATGCATCTGAAAGCATAAAACTGGCCTGCAATTATGCTTATAGAAACGCTACACCGGGAGTTACTTTAGGAGGTATCACTTTGAAAACATGATCTTATCTTTTCTTGCACACACACATTCATCTTGATAGTTGCGGTTTTCCGATTTATCTCATCTATGTTTTGCAGATGAATATTTTCTTTCTCGGTTACCGATATTAGAAAAGAGACTTGGACAAGGTGGGGTTCGTTTGGCTGCTATTCTTAACCGAATCTTTGCTATTTATCCGAGACTTGATGGAGCATAAAACTAAGAAAAGGATCCTCAAGAGCCATTATGCAGTTACTTTATTAGCTCTCATGTAGTTATGTAATATGCTAGTTAAAGTTCATGGTGATGCCATTGTAATTTAGAATAAGCAGTAATCTGTTATCAATGTTTAGAACAAAACCATATTGAGTTTGTATCAACTAAAGTTTCAGACACTTTGAAACTGAAAAATAAAGGATATTGGGAATGTTACCACAAGCTGGTTTTAATTATTGTGTTAATGATGTTTTATTATGAATGAATCGATAAGATCCGATTCATAACAAACCTCTATAATGCGTGTAATTATGCGGAGTGGAAGTAACCAAAACGCTTTTCCGGTGGTATTCGGCATTCAAAGACGTGGTATTCGTCATAGCCTTTTCCGGTATTTCCTTGGTTTCGATCTTGTTTGGTCTGATCTTTAGCCGGTGGAGTTGCTATTGTTCTTCTTTCGCGAGGTAGTTTCGTGATTCACCATAGGAGGGCGCGCCAGCTTTGATGGCTTCCATCAGCTGGTATGATTGTCTTTTGGCTTTGGATTTTGGTTTCAGAGCAAAGTTCTTCGTTTCGCAACACTTTATTATTTGTCTTCTGATTAGGTTCTCGTCCTCTCTTTTCGCTTTGTACCTAGTATGTTTCTAGTGTTTATTGCCATTGTTTGGCCTTTGATTCCCGCAAATCTTTCGGGCTGTGCTTCTCGTATTCCTCTCGGGATTTTTTTTCCGCATTCCTCTCGGACTTAATAATTGTAATAGGTTGGTATGTAACCTTTTTCGTTTATAATAAAACACCAGACAAAAAAACAAAACGCTTTTCCATATATTTTGTTGTCATATCAACTTAATTTCTGGATCACATCGGGTCGGCCCAGTAACTCAAACTTCATAACTAGGAAAAAATGTATTCGTTATGCGATTGGCCAGTTTCGATCATTGGTCTGACCACAAGGCTAGAGTGGTGACACAACCACCACTTGATCTCTGGTCAGGTTCGCTTCTCCATATCTTTAATTATGTTTACATACTTTACATCTTTCCTTATTTTCTTAACCACCCATCAACCATGTAATATATAAATATTGTTTTGTCGGATTGCTTTTGAAGCGTTTACTATCGGTCCATTTTACCATTTCTGAAAAATCGGTCGGATGTATTATATCTCATTCGATTCGTTTTTATCAGTTTAACATCTGAAATTTTATTTGTAAGGTAATTTTTGATTTGCTATAGAAAAATTCTAATTTTGTTCGAATTTCCAGTGCTAATTGAAAGTGAAAGAGAAGCTCTATGAGCTTAAGAGAAAAATATGAACTTTAAAATCTTTTTTTCTTATTAAAAACAGAACGACTGCATTACATCTTTATAGCTTAAAGGAAATGAAAAGTGAAGCCCTAATCATTTGAATACAAACAAAAAGAATAATTTAGCAGCTGCACATGAGTAGGGAATCAAATATGTTGTTCAGCTGAATTTGATGAGTTGTATCAACTGTACTGCAACATCTGATTTTTGTGTTCTTCATTTCTTAACCGTTGTCGAGACTTTGAGCAGTGGGCTTGGGCTTCATTTGATTTAAATTTGGCCCAAGTGTAGAACTCAAAGCTTCTGCTTGAGCAAGTGGCTTTGTATTATTAAAACACCCCCTCAAACTTGTGTTAGATGGATAAGTAACACCAAGTTTGGTCCGAAGGTGAGTGAATGAAGCTTGAGGTAAAGACTTGGTGAAGATGTCAACAACTTGCAGAGTGGCAGGAATGTGCTTGACAATCAATGACTTGGAAGCTACTTGCTCTCGGACATAGTGATAATCAACCGCAAAGTGTTTTGACTTGGCATGAAATCCCGGATTTGTAGTAAGATAGACTGCATACCGATTGTCACATAGAAGTAAAGGAGTTGCAGTTTGTGGAAAATTTAATTTGTTTGAGTAAGGCAACTATCCATGTAACTTTAGAGGCTGCATAGGACAAAGACCTATACTCTGCTTCAGTAGAGGATTTTGACACTGTGGGATGTCTTTTGGCAGACCAAGACATGATGTTTTGTCCAAAAAATGTACAATAACCTCCTGTGGATCTTCTTGTCTCAGAAAAACCAGCCCAATCACTATCACTGTAACATAGCAACACTGATGTAGCTGTAGAATACATATTGATTCCAATTTCAAGAGTTTCTTTTAGATAACGCAGAATATGTTTCAATATGTTGAAGTCATAGATTGTATGAGTATGCATTCTTTGACACACAAGGTTAACAGCAAACTGCAAATCTGGCCTGGTGAGAGTAAGATACCTGCAGTTTGCCAGCTAAGCTTCGAAAATAGGTTGGATCAAAGAAAGGTTCTGAAGTACCTGGTACTTTGTCCAATTGAATTGGTAATGGAGTATTCACTGGAGCACACTCAGTCATTCATGCAGATACCAATAATTCATATGCGTACTTTTCTTGATTTAGAAACAGTCTCTTCTTGTGAATTTTTTCTTGATTTTCCAGAAAATAATGAAGTCCACCCATGTCCTTCATACGAAACTTTGTGCTGAGACTATCAATGAGTTGTTATATGAGATTGTTGTTGTTTCCTGTAACAATCATATCATCAACATAAAGAAGTAATAGGATAATATCTTTGCCATGAGAGTAGACAAACAGAGACGGATCAGGAAAACTACAGATGAAACCAAAGTTTAGGAGAAAATAGCTAAACTTATCAAAACCATGCTCTTGGGGCCTGTTTCATGCTATATATGGCTTTCATTATCTTGCAGAAAAAATCAGGTTTGAGTGGATCAACAAATCCTGGTGGCTGCTTCATAAACATTTGTTCTTGTAAGTCACCATGTAAGAAATCATTACGTACATCTAATTGTTTGATGTTCCAATGTTGTGTTACTGCAGTGTGCAAAACAATCTTGATTGTAGCTGTTCTTACAACAGGACTATATGTTTCCACATAGTCTATACCTTCCTCTTGTTCAAAGCCTTTGGCCACCAACCTGGCTTTTAGTTTGTCTAAGGTACCATCTGATTTTAGTTTTGTTCTGAAGACCCATTTACAACCCATATAATTAGATGCTTGGTTAGGAGGAACTAAATCCCAAGTGTATGTTTCATGCATTGCTTGTTATATGAGCAGTTGCTCCAGTGTCAGGGAACCACTCTTGACCAGATGAATTTCCAGAGTCTAAAATCCTCATTGTTGATAGTGCAGTGTGCACATCTACTGTGTTCTGATAGTCCTTATCATACCTGTTATAACACTTGAAAGCCGAATGGCCATATTTGCCACAAATCTGATAAGTTGGTCTTGTGTTGGAATTTGCAGAATAAGAGAATTGCTGGTGAAATCCACGACCTCGTGTTGAATAGGTGTTTGAACCACCTCTTCCTCTGCTTGTTCCTCGAAAGTTAGTATGACCTCTGCCACGATTGGTACAGCCTCGTCCAGCATTGAATGCTAAATGAGGTGAAACTTCAGGAACCTGCTGATAAACCTGCAGCTTTGTGTCAAAGCCAACAAGCTTAAATTTTACATCTTCATAGGTCATGTCAGGCATTATTTCCATAGAGTTTTCAATGATAGCACCAATAGCTTGATATTCCTTATCCAGACCATTCAAAGCAGCATAAATCATCTCATGGTCTGTCATAGAGAAGCCTATTGAGTCTAACTGATCACATACATATTTTACCTCTCCTAAGTACTCTGTCATTGTTTTCTGATTTTTGACCATATTTTGCAGTTTCCTCTGTAGATCCGACATCTTGGTGGCTGAGATCCTGTTGTATTTCTTACCCAAACATAACCAAACCTCTTGAGCTATTTGCAGTTCATAAGCAACTCTTAGTGTTTCTTCAGATAACGATCCAAAAATCCAAGCTTTGACCAGTTGATCCTTCTGAATACATACATCAAAGTCTGGATTAGCTTCTTCCTTCTTAGTATCTCCGATTTTAACAACCCGAGTAGTAGAAGGCCTTATTTCAGTGACAAAGCCAAGTAATTTTTGGCTTGACAAGAAAAATTCAACTTGAGTTTTCCATAATAAGTAGTTTGTTGAGCACAATTTGAGAATAACACATTGAAAAATGTTCAAAGTAGGTAAGGTTGAGCCTTCCATGGCTCTGATACCATGAAAGTGAAAGAGAAGCTCTATGAGCTTGAGAGAAAAATATGAACTTTAAATTCTTTATTTTCTTATTAAAAACAGAACGGCTGCATTACATCTTTATATCTTAAAGGAAATGAAAAGTGAAACCCTAGTCATTTGAATACAGACAAAAAGAATAATTTAGCAGCTGCATATGAGTAGGGAATCAAATCTGTTGCTCAGCTGAATTTGATGAGTTGTATTAGCTGTATCAACTGTACTGCAACATTTGATTTTTGTGTTCTTCATTTCTTGACTGTTGTCAAGACTTTGAGCAGTGGGCTTGGGCTTCATTTGATTTGAATTTGGCCCAAGTGTAGAACTCAAAAGGTTTTGCTTGAGCTAGTGGTTTGTATTATCAATACTAATTACTCTAGCGGCTTGCCTTTCTGCTTTCAAAAAAATTTCTTTGGAGTTTTCTTGCTTATTATAGGATAGAATATTTTCCATTGGCTATAAAAAAATTTTTAATTTGTTTATTTAAACTTCTTAAAACAAAATATATTTCTAGAGAGTTTTAGTTTCTTAGGCAGTGAATGGCGACTTTGTGGTCCGTTTTTAAAGATATATTCTCAAAAGCGCTTTCAAATCACCAATCAGAAAAATAGGTTTTATTTGTGTTTTTTTTGTTTTTTGAAAAAGTAGAATGTGAATTTCTAAAATATGCATAAACAGTAAAAAAAATGCACTATAATTTTATCCAACGTGTAATAATCAGCCGTACAATTCGCACCACACTTTTAAGAAAATAACTGAGTTCTGAAAACCAATTAAAGTTTCACTATATACTAGTACAATAATAGTTACTTCACTTATATATTTATATATATATATATATATATATATATATAAGTTTTGTGAACAAAATATGTTTTATAATTTAAAATTTTATACAAAATATGTTTTCTTATTTTTAAATTTTATGCAAAATATGTTTCTATTAAAAAAGTAAAGTAAAGTTTTCATTACAATAATATAAATATTATATTTATAAAAATATAATAAAATTGTTTTTGTTTCAAAAATACTAAAATTTTTAAATAGACATAAAACATTTAAAATATAAACTCCTATAACTAAATTTAAACTCAAAATTTACTATCAAAAAAATTTTGCACCGCATATAATTTTTGTTACTATTCACAAATGAATTTGTACCGCTTATTTTATACAAACTGCACTTGTCCCGTTTTCTATACAAACCGCGCTTACTCTGCATCATCTTCCTAATTTTTTTTATCTGCACTGATTAATCCATTGCTGCTATTCGAAACATTTATTTGGGTTTAGTGTTCTACTTTATATTTAATTTTATAAAAACATCGTACGGTTGGAAAAAATATTTAAATATCAGGAATAGCATGCTTCAAATGATGACTCAACTAAAAGTTTATTTATTTATTTATTTGGAAAAAAACAAACAAAATAAAAATGATTTGTTTTAGTATTTGATTCGATCTACCTACCATTGGAGGTAGAGAAAATCACGCAAGTTCCGAGGTAGCTAAGATGCTCTCACAAATAATAGTTACAAAACTTTTGTATAATGAAGTTCTAAATTTACATTTTTTATTATGGTGTAATATGTATTTAATTTACTTAATATCATAACTAAACAATCTTATATTATAGCACTATATATATAATTTATCTAAAGACTAGGAAAAAAGTATAATTATGTTCAAGTAAGTACATCAAGTATAATTGTATTTGTTAAAATTTTGGTGACAGTTGTTTCTTACATCAGCCACGTTTTGTTCAAGTAAGTACACCATATACTTTGTATGTTTCTTTTAATAAAATGGTTAAGAAAAAATCTCTTTTAATATTTTATTAGATTTTAAAATTTTATATGTAAAAGTTTTATTAATAAAAAATGTTATGATTTATTCATATTTTGCAGCTCTTTTTTGTACTACTGCAAAGTGTCTAAAAATATTTATCAACAAACGTATTCATGCGTCTTGGTTCAATGGTTACATATTTGGTGAGTTTTGGATAGTACAATATTATACCGGAGAAGTTTTTTTTATCATGCAAGGGATGCTTTTCGACCAATATGCAGTAGATTCGAAGAGAAAACTTGTTGTATTCTTTGGGCCATAACGAGCTTGTCTGAGCTTCGCTTGTCTGATCTACGCTTGAGTGTTATTGAAGTTTAGTCCGATTATGGAAGCGTAGTTGACGCTATTAACCATCCCTCTCTTTGGCCAAAGTACATGAATCTTCTATAAATGATTTCTCACGTCAGTGAATCCTTCGCCTCGGTCTCTTTTCATACGTCATCTCATTCCGCCAACTTCATAGCAAGAGACATCGCCAAAAGCGTTAACAAGTATGGTCTTGTCCAATCTTACTTAGCTTTAGGAGGTCCATCTCGGCTTTATTCACGCATCTAGAGAGAAATTCAAATTCACTTGTAAGAGAAGTACTTTCAATTTTTAAATAAGTTATTATTGTAATTGCTACTATTTGCTTATTTTTATTTTTGATAAATGAGAAAAAAAACGTGTTAATGGAAAAAAAAAAATTATGTTTTAAGCTAAAACATCTTATAACATTTATATAGAGTGGGGAAGTAACTTCAGCCTAGTGGCATTCATAAGTCCACATGAGGCAGGTAGCACCACCCCACCCGGGATCGAGTCCGGCCTGTTGTGGCCCAAATGGTGAAAAAAAAAACATTTATATAGAGTTTTTAATGTACTTGTTTTAAGCCCACGTGGTTTTTGCCTTAGAAGGTAGTTAAAGGCCATTCCTTTTCTTTCTTATGTACTTCAATCTGACTCTCATTGTTCTACTTTGAAAACACACTTTTTCTCAAGATTTTAAAACTTGCTTGAGAATGGATTTTTCATTGAGAATGTTGAGTGTGAGTATACTCATGTTTACACATCTCTTTCATGGAGCTTTTTCTTGGGGAGACGATGGTCATTATGCTGTCTGCAAAATAGCTCAGGTGTGAAACTTTTGTTTAAATTAGTCTCTTAAGCTTAATTTAGCTCTAAAAATGACATATGTAACTATAGATCTTGAAAGCTTTAACACTTGAGTTGAGAGAATGTTGTAATTAATATACATAAACATTTACAGGAACCGTTTCTTTGAATCGGACAATTAGTCGGAATATCCTCAATAAAATTTCCGACCACATTTATAGTCGAAAATGATGGTCGGAAATTTGTATCATTTCTTGTAGTGTACACACTCTTCTTCTAAAGATTGTATCTTTTGTTGTTTACAAGAGAGTTAATACTTTTATGTGATTTTTTTATGATTAATTTTATACTCTAAGGCTATTTTTAAGGAGCTTTTTAGCTCTTAAAAGTGACATCTTGTGACTGTAGATTTAAAAGCTTTTTTTAATATTTGAGAGAGTGTTATAAGTTGTAAGATAGTTGAATATCTATAAAGATTGAATCTTGACATTCAAGTTTTTCTTTGTTTTTTTTTCCTAGTGTTCAAAGAACTAGTTGAAATTTTATTGTGATTTATAAATGCTTTTATAAAAAAAAAAGTTGAATAATTTCTTGTCAAAAAATTGTTAAACTTTGTGTGGTCTCTTTTTTTTTTAACAAAACATTAATTAAAATAAAAAAAACTCTGTGATTGGTTACCCAATTTAGAAGACACTGACCTACAAAAAAACGATTTTGGTTTTATGTTCGAGCCGACCTAGCTAGATAATTTGTTTTTTTTGTGTGCTCTCATATCAGAGCCGGTCCTGAGACCAAGCAAAGAAAGGACGAGCTTGCAGTCCCTATTATATTTTCAAAATTTTACTTTAACAACCGGCTCATTTTCAAAATTATATTTTAAAACCCGGCCAATGTTCTTCATTTTATCTTGCGATCTTTAAAATCCCAGGACCGGCTATGCTCATATAATTTTTATATATAGTTAATGACAAACTTCAATCATTAGGGCTACTTTGAGGAAGAAACTTTAGTTGAAGTGAAGAAACTTTTGCCTGAATATGCAAATGGTGAACTAGCAGCTGCTTGCACATGGCCTGATGAAATCAAAAAGCTTCCTCAATGGAAATGGACTAGTGCTTTACATTTTGCTGACACACCTGATTACAAATGCAACTATTATTATTCTAGTGAGTTTTTAATTAAATTTTATAATTTTCTTTTAAATTAACTCATGTATGTTTTTGTTTGATATTGAGATAAATGTATGTCTTTTTGTGTGAAGGGGATTGTCCTAAAGATTGGTGTGTGACAGGAGCAATTTTTAATTACACAAACCAACTTATGTCTGCTTCTAAGAACTCACTGAGTATAGTCCACTGTGAGTTACAATTTTTCTCTGAATTTGAATTTTTTTTGTTTGGGTTTACTAAGAATCAGACTTGAAATTTCGAGGGCCTCATACAAAATAAAAATATTATGATTGTTTTTACATTATGAAATTTACAGATGTAAAAAATATAGAGTGAATTAGGACTAGGTATAATATCTGAAACGCGAACAAAATAAAAATATCTGATCGGTTTCGGGTTCAGATGGATTAAAATATCCAATAGATATTATATTTATTTGGTTTGGGTATCCAAACCCGAATATATACTGACGGATATTAGATATTCGAAATAATCAAAATTAATTCATAACCTTAACTTTTCTAATATTATACTACAACGATTAATCTTTTCTTTTTTTCCTTTGTCTATTAATTCACTCAGTGAATATAGAAAAATTCATTAAAAAAAATATAACAATAATTTATGGCCGACATAGTATTTAGTAAAGAAACTCTTTTACCTATACTCTTACTATTTAGTTTAATATTAACATTTTTCAATATATCAGCATATATAACTGATTTTTTTAATTGAAACTTCATAAATTTGGGGGTATAAATTTGAAAGTCTCATTAAAATGTTTCAAACTAATATGTTAAAAGTTTGACTCTAAATTTTCTACTTTGTGTGAGCAATAGTGTAACTTGTCTTTTATTTTTGATTTGCAGATAACTTGACAGAGGCTCTCATGTTCTTATCACATTATATGGGAGATATTCATCAGGTTAAATTAAATCCTTTTTTTGCAAATTCAGATTAATTACATATAAGAAACAAAAAGTGATATTCTAACTTTGATTGTGAATCTTGATTTATTTTTTTAATAGCCCTTGCATGAAGGTTTCCTTGGAGATTTAGGTGGTAACAAAATAAAACTCAATTGGTACAATCTTGAAACTAATTTACACCGCGTAAGTATTTTTATTTTATTTTATTTTATTTTATTATCGTAGATAATCTGGACGAATCTGATTAATTTTACGAATATGCAAATTTATGAGACAAAAATTTATATCTATTTAATGATCCAATATATTTATAAAAAATAATAATTCATTTTTCATTTTGATGAAGGTGTGGGATGATATGATAATTGATTTAGCTCTTGAAACATATTACAATTCAAGCCTTCCTCTAATGATTCAAGCTCTTCAAGTGAAACTTAAGGTATGAATCTAACATTTTATAATTAAGTTTATAATTATATATCCAAGATAATCCAATTCACATAGATTTGTTTGTTTTGATGTATAGAATGGTTGGTCAAATGATGTTCCTTCATGGGAGTCATGTCAACTTAACAAAACAACATGTCCAAATATGTAAGCATTTTACATAACATGTTCTTTCTAGTAATTTTGATTTGTTATGAACAAAGAAAACTATATTTTATATTCGATTAAGTAAAAAAAATTATGGACCGAAAACTCGTGCATCTTGTTAAAACTAGGTTTAAACCATATAATATAACTTTATTTTGGAGAATAGACTTCTCCCAACCATAACCGGTCCTGAAATTTTGGAGAAGGGGTTTGAAACAAAATTTTAAAAAATTGAGGTATATCATCTATTTATTTTTGGAGTATATATATATATATAGTTTTAAATTTTTGAGGCATATAATATATTGGGGCAGACTTATAAAATATGAGATTCTAGGCCAATGTTTTATTCGGTTAAGCTCAGGACCGGCCCTGCTCCCAACGTAAATCGAATAGTTACCATATAGTTTTGTATATCATCATTTTTGATTATGTATGTTGTTTGATGTGTTTAGATATGCTTCTGAAAGTATAGATCTTGCTTGCAAGTATGCTTACAAGAATGCTACTGCAGGAACAACTTTAAAAGGTGTGTAAACATTTATTCTCTAACCATTAAAAATCAGTGAAATTTTTGCAATTATTGAAAATTTGGTTTGTTTCTGCAGATGAATATTTCCTTTCTAGATTACCAATTGTAGAGGAGAGAATTGCACAAGGAGGGATTCGTTTGGCTTCTACTCTTAACCGTATCTTTTCTGCAAAACCAAAACTCTCAAAAGCTTGAAACTAGAAAACAAAGAGACCAAGTTGTCTTTTTTGATAGCTTCTCAATTCTCATGTAATGGTAGTTAAAGTTATGTTATGTGATAAAACTAAGAAACTAAAACGTCCATGTTTGAGTTAAATAAGAAATTAGTTTGAGCATATGATAATGATCATTTTGAAAACTTAAAGATCGCAATCTAAAATGAAACACGAGCTGATTTTACATATTTTTAAAAAACATGTATTTGTTTATACTAATACTTTAAATAAATATAAAAGAACTAATTTTATTCTTCCGGAGTCCAACTTCACGCATAGGGTTGGATAAACAAACTGGAACCGAAGAACCAAAAAGCGATTCTAGATCGGCTCCGGTTCCACTCAAATTATACCTGAGGGTTTCTAAGACAAAGAACTATGGATATCAAGTAGGAACCTGAACCGAACCAAAAACCGATGGGTAGAACCGAAGAACCAATTTTTTGTTGCTTTGAATATTTTTTAGGGTATTTTAAAATAATTTCAGATATTTTAACCTAATATCATGTATTTAAATTAATTTCAGATAATTTTTTTTAGGTAATTTTTTCTTTTTTGAGTAATATTTTTTGTTTTTTTTTCGGGTATTTTTGTTTTTGGGTAATTTTGGTTATTTCGGCTCTAAAATATCTGGAACCGATTATGAACCATTTAGAAACCGAAAATTTCGGATAATTTTTGTTTCTTCTAACATAGAACCAAACCGACCCGGAACCGATGAGAATCGAACCAAAATTTTCAAAATGATCGATTGGGTATTAAAATCTAGGATACGAAAAAACCGGAACTGAATGGTTCCTACTCCAAACAGAATCGAATACCTGAATGCTCAGCCCTATACACTATGTTTTCTTGATGGATTGATTATGAATCGGAAATTATTAATCCAAATGTTACGGAAAGTACATAAGTAAAGATTGTAAACTCATATTTACTTTGTTTGGACTCAAGACCGGTTTTGTCAGCATGCATCAAAATACTTGCACAAAAGAGAACGTTTCAAAGAAGTTACAACAATTGTGACAATGATGTTGTAGGTTCACAATTGTTGTAGGTAAATATCTAGAATCTGACATCGAAAAGAAGAGAAGGAAACAGAGCCAAAGTCAACTTGCCGGACACCAAATTCAGTTTGGTAAAATCGGCAAGTCATCTTTGGCTCAACCTCATTCTCTATTCTTCCATGCAAGACCCTTTGATATAACCATAGAGGCATAGACTCTCATTTTGTGATCTTGTCATGTCAAATTCCCTTACTCGTGATGAAGTTATTTATAGGCATACGTTGAGAAAAAATGTATGGATTAATTTAATTGATTTTTTATAAATAAAATTTAAATATATGCAAAAGTTCATGCATGGTTTTTAGTGCAATAGCGAATTAAAAGAAATATTGACCACAAGTGTATATTTGAAGAATATATTTACTTTTAAAAAGATTGGCTGACTTTAAATTAATCAAACTCGAATTCGAATTTTTATGTGAATAATTAAATATTCTTGATATCACTACACAAAAGGCATCGTAATTAGTAAATAGTCAGCGACAATAAAATCCACGTGTCATTTGTTTTCTTAAGATTGGATTCATAATGTCTTTTGTGGTTGATTTGATATCTACAAAAGAAACTTCTTTTATCGATCGCCAGAAAAATTATAGAAAGATTCTTTAATATATATTGTGTATTTAAAAATTGAAATTAATATAAATTTCGTATATATACTCCCAGTGTTTCAATATGTAAGTAGTTTTGCTTAAAAGCGTGGGTATTAAAAAATTTTAACTTTTTTTAAAGAAGTAATAAAAAGTTAGAGAGATTATTATTTTTTGGTGAGGAAACGCGAAAAGTAAGAGAGATTATTGCATATTATTTTGCCTTTAAATTTTTAGTAGAATATTATTTATTTAAATTATTTTATTGCTTTGAGATTTGAAACACCTTATATTATGAAACAAACCATTTCGGCTAAAACTACTTATATATTGAAACAGAGGGAGTATGATCGATGTCTTTAATCTTTTATAAAAATAAATAAAACCGTTAGATAGTTTATTTATGACATAAAATATTAAAAAAACGAAAATATGAACACATAAAAGAATTAACGAGGTTCTACTATATGTCTACATTCTCAAACCAAACACTAGAGATTTATTAGACAAACCTTTTAAATAAGACATTGTCTAATGGAATTACTCGACACTAAGACACACATTTGTTTGACACTAATCAATATTTATCCTACAATAAAATCACACACACGTCTCTAATACAGATCCAAGAATCATAACTCCTAGCTAGGTCATTCTCCTAAGTCTATCCTTAATCTAAAACACTTCGTGATTCAAAAGGTTGCATACTAGTTTAAGTGTGTCACACACTCAAACAATGTCTTTTTCTAGAGACCGATCTTCAATAGATTGAGTTTTTTCTTTCTGTGCGGCTAACCTAATTTGACTCATATATCTTGTATTTATTACATTCAAAACACATCAACTTCCAATATTCACCAAAAATTTAGATATGAGAATATCTCAAATCTCTTTTTTCTTATTGAGAATATTTCATTTTTTTTATATTCTCAACAAATTTTGAATGTCATATAAGCACTCATAAATGTAAATTCTACAACAGTATTGATCTCAACAGCAAGTGTGTTACACACACGTTCCACAACCTGCAATTCTGTATCAGTTTTTCATTCAAGAAAATTTTTCTTTGTTCCAACAGTTTTTTTGAAGCTAACAATATTACTTTTATTTCTCAATAATGATGATTTAACAATTTCATATTGATTAACAAGTGTTTCTTTATATAAAAACAACTAAACCACCATAACTTAGTCACTACTTTCAATTTCTGCGGATAAAACAGAATATAAATAGAAAAATCGCGATTTTTCCTTTGGGTTGAGAATATATTATTTTGTAAGAACACTATGATACATGTGATCCGAAGATGTTAAACTAGAACTTGAAGTTGGTTATAGTTCCACCGTTCAATAAGTTGCACAAAAAAGAAAAAAAAAACATGTTTCATGCCATGAGATTTCCACAAGTTTACTATCAATACATCATTATGAATTTATGTGTGTGAGAGTTAATATAAAATGATCTAAAGTAGATTATTTATAATAGAATTTGAACTTAAATGAAAGGAGATCAAAATAACTTTTGGTATCCATGGTTTTTTTTTAGATTTGGAAAGGGTTGATATGCATGTTTTACAATCTTTTTTTTAGAGATTAAGATAGTGACTCGTAAGTGCTTTAAAATCTTTGCTGAGCCATATTGATTTCAAAAACATTAAGATTACAACAATCAAATTTTGTGGAGATTTTTGATTTCTAAAGTAATATATTTCATTTTGTTTATTTTTTGGCTCTGCAGAGCAAAAAGTCTAGAGCATTAGTATTTAAACTTTGAATATTTTTTTGACTCTGCAGAGCCAAAAATCCTACAACACTGATATTTGCCAATCATAATTTTATTTTGAAAACCTACAGCCAAGATTTCTAAAACTAAAATCCTACAACAAAAAAATAAAAGCTACAACAATAATTCTTACAACCAACTTTCTATAGCAAGAAATATAAATCCACATCACTTACCAATCACTACCTAATTGACTAAGATAACAAGCTGAAGTTGCAAAGACAGTGGGTCTCCCACCTACAGGTCTCCGAAACAGAGCATTAACGGGCTGGACGATTTGGAACCTCTGGACATCTCGAAATCTTCATATCTTTCAAAACAAAATCCTCACAGGGGCCGAAGTTATGGCTAATGCGATTGTGGGTGCAAAGGAATGGCAAGATGAGAACGTGGCCAAGCCCATGGTGAGATCATCCATGATTAGAACACATAATGTGCTTGCCTCTGAAACAATAATCACTTGTGATGCTGCTTGGAGTCTGGAGACGAACAGAGCAGGATGTGCGTGGGTGTTGAAGCAACCCAATTGCTCTCCAGAAGGTTTCACAAAGGTTTTTTCGTTTGTTGGCTCGGTCTTGGTGGCAGAGGGCTTGGCACTAAGAGAAGCGGTGCATATGCTTAGCGATTCCGACGTAGACCAAGTTATTTTCCAATCCGATTCACTGTGCCTAATCAACGCCGTAAATGGAACCAAATCCTTCGCCGAAATGTTTGGTATTGTATCTGACATTAAAGTCGTAGCTCTTAGTTTTTTTTCGGTGTTGTTTATGGCTATCCCTCGATATTTAAATTAGGAAACCGATGCGTTAGCTAAAAACGCTCTTATGAACTATGTAGCAAGTTAATCGTAATGGATTTAAGTGAGCAAAAAAACAAGCTGAAGTTAACTAAGTATAAAATTTGACCCAAAAAATTCATGTTTTGATAACTATGTTAAAATATACACTTTTTGGAATTGTAGGATAATATTCAAGGTCTTCCCTTGATTTGAAAAACTGAAATGGATATTATTATGCTCCATTTACAACCCCTTAACTAAGTTAATGAATTAAAACTAATTAAATATCTTATTTCACATATCTACTTCATGTTTTGTAATAATATCTATAATATATATATATATATATATATATATATATAATTGTTAATAGAAATATATTAAATTTTTGAAATTTGTATTCTTGTAGTTGCTTGCTTATCAACAACTTATCAAAGAAAATCAAAACACGTGAAGGAAGGATCTTAGGAATGCTCTTTCAAGCTTGGTTATGCGTAGTTATTAGCATATAAATTATTAATCTATCTATCGGTTTATATATTTTGATTAAACAAATCGAACGTGGCTATTAAAAAAATACAAGAATTAGTCTATTTATTATCTCCATGTTACGAGAAAGAAAAGATATTGAATCAAAGAGCAAAAAAACTTTCAAGCTCTTTAAGGTAATAACTCGTTGACTTTTAATACAATCAAGAACATATATACAATGTTTGATTTTTGTAAAGTAGACTAGATTGATCTCAAGTTATATATATATATGATTCTTGTTGTTAAGACATTGAAAGGTGTTTCAGAATGAGATTGTCTTTGAGGTTATGGCTTGCGAGTGTTCTTGTGGTTACAATGCTTGTCCATGGAGCTCAATGTTGGGGACAGGAAGGTCATTACACTGTCTGCAAAATAGCTGAGGTGGTTACTTACTTCTTAAAATGTTCTATGTGATTGTAGATAGGGTTGGGCATATAAACCGAAACCCGAAATCTGAGTCGAAACCGAACCGAAAAAAACAAAACTAAACCGTTCTTTCAAGTAACCCGAACGGTTCTTATATATATCAACCCGAAAAATCGAATATGAACCTAAACCGAACCGAAACCCGAAAGTATAACAGAAAAACCCGTATATATGTATGACTATATATGTAACTTTGATCGGATAGTTAGGATTTTAGATAGAAACTAGGTTTTTAGTAAGGTAACTCGAATAATTATGGGTTTTCGTCCAATATTTTGGGTTTTGGATTCGATTAACTTGGATTTTAGCTAGGTTGTTCGGATAGTTTGAGTTTTTTACAGATATTTTGAATTTTCGGTTCCGTTTAGGGTCCTAATGAAAATGAAAAACTGACCTGAACCCGAATAGACCCGAATTGAATCCAAACCAAATTTTAAATAATTTGAACGGTTCATATATGTTCCTAACCAAATAATACGAAATCTGAATTACCCGAACTGAAGCCGAACCGAAAACCGAATGCTTACCCTTTATTGTAGATGTGAGAAATTTATTCTTAGTGGTTGTGATGCTTGACGGTGTTAATCAATTTAGTTCTTAAGTTTGTAAAAACAAAATTATATTTTTTCTATGTTCATTTGATAATTCATTAGCTGTTAGAAGGATATAAAGCCAAAGGTTTGAACACCCAAAACTCCAAAGACAGAGTTAAAGGAAGCCAAAATTTTTCCCGAAAACAAACTGAAAATACATAAATAAAAAATGTCAAACCAAAAACACCTAAACGAAATTAGGCACAATGATGAAAACAAAATATCTAGAAGTTAAGAATTATGAACAAATCTCTGTAATTGGTCGCATTCCATAGTTCGAATCCCACTATAAATTAAAAACTATCTATTGGGTCATTTGGTTTTTGGACTTCGGCCTAGATATTTCACTTCAAGAGGCAGCTCATACAGGAACAGGAAGATGGAGAATGCGACCACTTCTGAACCTCAACTTGTGTTCTATTAATTTAGGAGTCTATTTTTATAATTTTTTGAAAATTTAGATATATAATTTTCATATATAAATTAAAGTTTTTGAATATATTTTACGGTTGAACATAAACTTTTAATAGTGTTATTTAATTTTTTATATAAACTAAAAATAAAAAGTCCAAAAATCATGTTTTGTCTATGAATCCATAATATTTTTGAACCGATCCTGTTGATTTGATAAAGATATCCAACGAGTCACATTATATATATATATATATATATATATATA
>OVBE01004458.1:458-23886 GCA_900406425.1 Iberis pinnata | reverse complement strand
ATTGTAATTGTATTCTTGTTCTAGTGGATTTGCTTCTGGACAAGGTCCCGGGGATGTGGGGAAACCGAACCTCGTTAACAAACCTCTGTGTCTCTCTATATTTTAGCACATACAATCATCTATGTTCTTTTTTCTTATTCAAAGAATTAGTGCTGAATGCAAACAGACGTCTGTATGGAATACAGACGCCTGATAACCAGCAACAGAAGGTTGCCGATAATGATGAGTGGGTTCTCCATACTTTTGGTAATAAGGTTGACATTACATAAGTTGGTAGGGCCATCAAGATTGATTTTATAAGCACTTCCTTTCCTCCCCTAGATAACCATCTTCCAGTCCACCCATTGACACGACTTTTTAATTTTTCTTTTAAGAAGGCAAAGAGCCTTACTTTTGAACCGCTAATACCATCAGGGATACCAAGATAGGTTCCCATACCTCCCTCGTTTGATATTCCAGTCGTGTTCATTATGAATTATTTCACATTCCCAGGTATTCTCTTACCAAAGAGTAAGGATGATTTATCAAAATTAATGCATTGTCCTGAAGCTTTTCCATAAGTCTCAAGTGCTTTAATTACTTCATCACATTCACAGGGCTCCGCCTTACAGAAAAATATACTATCATCAGCAAAGAGTAGGTGGGAAACCAGAGGGCTTTCTCGTGATACGCGCATCTCCGTTATCTTTCCCTAGCTCTCTGCGTGATTTAGGAGGCTAACGAGTGCTTCTGTACATAATATGAATATGAAAGGTGACAAAGGCTCCTTGACGTAACCCCCTATGTGGGATTATATTTCCCCTGGGCTGACCATTAAATAACACATGATATGTCACCGACGTTACACATCGCATTATCCACTCAATCCATGTATTCGAGAATCTCATCTTCTTCATGACCGCACTGATAAATTCCCACTCTAGTCTGTCGTATGCCTTATTCATGTCCGTTTTTATTGTCATCCGCCTTTTCCTCCCTCCAGATCTTGTCCGAAGAGCATGGAACATTTCTTGTGCTATCAATATATTATATGTTATCTGGCGTCCAGCAACAAAGGCTGACTGGGTTTCAGATATTCTGCCTGGCAATAATGTCTTCAATCTCTGGCATAGGACCTTAGAAATTATTTTATAGCTGACATTACACAGGCTAATTGGTCTAAACTGCAACATTTCGTTGGCATTTTTCTTCTTAGGGATCATGCAAATATTGGCATCATTGAGTCCATTAGCCATTATCCCTTGAAAGAGAAACTCATTAACCATACGGGTTAAATCTTCCTTCAAAATGTCCCAGAACTTCTGATAAAACAAAGCCGTGAAACCATCTGGGCCTGGAGCCTTTTCCAAGTGCTTCATGAAAAGTGTTGTCATAATTTCCCACTCCGAAACAGGCATAGTAAGTCGTTCATTTGTTCCGTCAGAGATAGTTGTGGTAACATTCTCGATGGCTTTTTCAATGAGTTGTGGGTTGGATGACTGGAATAAATCCCGAAATTAACTAGTAGCAATGGCTACTAATAGTTCCTCATCTTATACTCTCGTCCTAGATGAGTCCACTAGATTCGTGATCTTATTCCTTGCCCTCCGTTGCTTTGTAATGGCATGGAAGAATTTTGGGTTGGAGTCACCTTCTATTAGCCAAAGTACTCTACTTTTCTGTTTCCATAACAGTTCCTCTGCCTTAAAGGCATCATTTAGTTCTTTGACAGCTTCCGCTATCTCTTCTGTTGTAGCTCCGTCCTCAGAATAGAGATTATCAACCTTAGATTTAAGCTCTTTGATCATCTTAGTTGAGTTTAAGTCTCTCTCTCTCTCTCTCTTCCATTGTGATAATATTTTTCCTCAACTAGATATATGATCCATAATGGTCGCATTAGGAGAGAGATCAGGGCTATTCCAGCCGTCCATAATTACTTGTCTTATCTCATCACTCTCCAACCATCGCTTGTCAAATTTGAACAATTTATTTTTTTTTTTTAGTTGGTTTCGATAGTATGTTTGCCATTACTGGACGATGATATGATCCCCACATTCGAAAATATTAAACTTTTTAGTGTGGAAAATTTTCATGCTAGATTTCATTACGAAGAGCATGATCTAGTTTGCATCTAACAGTGCCATTTGATCACTTACCTGCCCATCATAACTGATTCCCAATACATGGAAACTCTAACATTCCACAGTCTGATATCATTTGATTAAAAGAAAGAAGTGACGAATCAGACCGTCTCCTCCCACCTTCCTTCTCATGGTGGCCTGTGATTTCATTAAAATCACCAATCATAAACCAAGGCCCATCTTTGTTTAGTGAGAAACGCGTAAGACGTTCCCATACTTGGACTCTTCTTTCCAATACAGGGTCCCCATAAACAAATGTCATATAGACTTTTATTCCATTAATGACTTCTTGTACATCATCATTCGGTTATTAGAAAATAAAACATCAACTTGAAATTCATTCATAAAAAACAAAGCTAAAACACCAGATTGGCCAAGAGACTCAACGGTAAACAAGTTATTAAAACCTAAATCAGCATGAATGTCTTGCAACATCCGCTTCGGAATCTGCAATAAAAGGAATCAAATCAGAAAAATTGAATGAACTAGAAGTTTGGTACTCCCCTTTTAAGTCGAGTCTATAGGCTTTGTCATTGGTCTTCTGAATGACTTCGAAGGTTCCATCTACTCGCGGCTTCAGCTTGGATTTTCTCTCTTCTGGAAATATGTCTTTGCGCAGATGAAGCCACACCAAATCGCCAACTTCAAACAGCAACTTCTTTTGTCCTTTGTTGGCATGCTTTTGGTATTGCTGCATCTTCTTCTCTATGTTAATCCTAGCTTGTTCATGTAGCTTCCGGATCTGCTCCACTTTCCTTTTACCATCAACACTGCAATGTTCTTTCTCGGGTGAAGGAATCAAGTCTAGAGGGGAATTGAGATTAAAGCCATAAACAATTTCTAAAGGAGAAAATAAAATTGAAGAATGCTTAGCGTGATTGTAAGCAAACTCCACGTGAGGTAGGCAGTCTTCCCATGCTTTTAAATTGCTTTTGATCATGGCTCTTAAGAGCGTTGATAATGATATGTTGACAACTTCTGTTTGTCCATCGGTTTGTGGATGACAAGTTGTAGAGAATTGGAGCTTTGTTCCTAGTTTCGCCCAAAGAGTTCGCCAAAAATGACTTAGAAACTTCGTGTCACGGTCTGAAACTATTGTCTGAGGCATTCCATGTAGCCTTACAACTTCTCTGAAAAAAGATTAGCTACACTCACAACATCATCGGTTTTGTGGCTAGCTATGAAGTGTGCCATCTTACTGAACCTGTCAACAACAACAAATACCAAATCTCGACCATTTCTAGTCCGAGGAAAACCAATCACAAAATCCATGGAGAAGGGATAGGGAGAGGAGTACATATCCCGTTTGGCTGCGATTTGCTTTTGGCTAGTTTGCACGTTGAACAGCTTGGGCAAATCCTCTCAACATTCTTTTTCATGTTCGGCCAATAGAACTTAGATTGAAGTCTGAGAAGTGTCTTGGTTACTCCGAAGTGACCAGCAAGTCCTCCAACGTGAGCTTCTCTCACTAATAATTTTCGGATTGATCCTCGGGGACTACACAATAGGTTGCAGAAAAAGAGATAACATGATTGCCTATAAAACTTCTCAAAAGCAAACTTAGAGCATTTGACATATATATATATTTAAAGTCTGGATCAGCCTCATATAAGTCTTGTACATGTTCGAATCCTAATATTCTAGATGTCCAAGTAGAAAAAAGAGTGTACCTTCGGGACAATGCATATGCGACTACATTTTCCTTACCTTTCTTGTACTTTATGACATATGGGAATGTCTCAATGAACTCAATCCAGCGTCCATGTCTTTTGTTCAACTTTTGCTGACCTTTGAGATGCTTTAATGATTCATGATCGGTGTGGATCACAAACTCCTTTGGCCATAGATAGTGCTGCCACACTTGTAGAGCTCTAACAAGTGCATAGAGCTTTTTGTCGTAGGTTGGGTAGTTCATTTTAGAACCTCCTAACTTCTGACTAAAGAACGCCACAAGCTTATTATCTTGAGTTAGAACAGCACCTATTCCTACACCATAAGCATCACACTCAATCTCAAAAGTTTTCATAAAATCAGGCAATATTAAAACAGGTGAATTGATAAGCTTCTCTTTTAAAGCCTGAAAGGCTAGTTCTTGATGTTCTTCCCACTTAAAACCGACGTCCTTCTTGATAATCTCGGTAAGAAGGGCTGCTAAGGTGCTAAAATCATGAAGAAATCTTCGGTAAAACCCAGCTAATCCGTGAAAGCTTTGGACTTCGCTGATATTGGTTGGGCTCGGCCAATCTCTGATGGCTTTAATTTTCTCATCATCTACTTTAACTCCTTCTGCACTAACAACAAAGCCTAAAAAGACAACTTCATTAGTACAAAATGAGCACTTGGCTCGATTTACAAATAAACGTCCAGCTCTTAAAACATCCAAAACATATTTGATATGAATTAAGTGTTCTTGCAAACTCTTGTTGTAGATGAGGATATCATTGAAGTATACCAACAGATATACTCCGATGAATCTCCTAAGGACTTGATTCATGAGGCGCATGAATGTGCTTGGGGCGTTTGTTAGACCGAATGGCATCACCAACCATTCATAGAGTCCTTGTTTATTCTTGAACGTCGTCTTCCATTCATCACCTTCTTTCATCCTTATCTGGTGATAACCACTCTTTAGATCGATTTTGGTGAAGATTGTTGATCCACTTGGCTCGTCTAACATGTCATCCAATCTCAGGATTGGATGTCGGTACTTCATTGTTATGTTGTTGATGGCTCGACAATCTACACACATTCGCTAGGTTCCGTCTTTCTTTGGTACAAGAAAAACCGGGACAACACATGGACTAAAGGATTCTCGGATTTGTCCCTTGCTTAGAAGCTCTTCTACTTGCTTCTGAAGCTCCTTGGTTTCGGTTGGTTTGGTGCGATATGCTGGTCGGTTTGGTAGAGATGAACCGGGAACTAGATCAATTTGATGCTCTATTCCATGTATAGGTGGAAGACCCTGCGGAATTTCTTCAGGAAAAACATCACTGTATTCCTGCAATATCTCATTCATTTCACTCGGTAATTCTTGTGTTGGGTTAGGGATCTCAATAGCATCTTTGCAGATGAATAGAAAGCAAGTAAGTTCAGAGTCATAGATTTTAGAAAACTCATTGTGGTTTATGTAGAGGTTGGTCAAAATCTTCTCCTTTTCTTTTTGCTTGATTTGCATCTGATCTTGATAGATTTCGGTAGGAGTAAGTGGAACCAGCGTGATTCTTCTACCTTTAAACTCGAAATTGTGCTTGTTAGCGAACCCGTCATGTATGACTTTCGATCTGATTGCCAAGGTCTTCCCAAAAGAACATGGCTTGACCCCCATAGGCAAAATTTTACAAAGCATTTCATCTTCATACTTCCCAATCGAAAATTTGATTAGGACCTGGTGGGTTACGGTTAGAGCTCTTCCATCATTAAGCCATTGTAGCTTATATGGATGTGGATGAGGAATAGTTTTCAGATTGAGCTTCTGAACCATAACTTCACTAGCTGCATTAGTACAGCTTCCACCATCAATGATCAAAGAACAGACCTTGGATTGTATAAAACATCGAGTGTGGAATAGATTCTCTCTTTGGCATGCTTATTCAATCTGATTTTGCACACTTAGATTTCTTCTTGTAACCAACAATTCACCCACAACTGCTGATGCCTCTTCTTATTCAGTTTTGTACCCAATGTCTTATTCTTCTTCAGGAACTATCTCTCCATCATCTCTGAGAAGGAATACCTTCTTGTTGGGACATTCTCTTGCATAATGCCCCATGCCTTGACACCTGAAACATCGAGTTTGATTTAAGGTAGTTCCATATCTCAGCTTTACCTCAGTGTTTCGGTTCTCTTCTCTAGTTTGGGCTGGTTTCGGATTGAAACTAGGCTTTGGAGTAGAGAACTCCTTCGGTTTTGAGGCTGGTGGTGCAAAGCTTGTCTTCACAAACCGCCTCTTGTCTTGATAACTCTGAAGCTCTAACTTGTCTTGGATATCTCGGTTAAGACCTCCTAGAAACCGAGACATAAACATGTCTTCACCCTCACTTAGATCAGCTTGGATTAAGAGAGTTTTAAGCTCTTGAAAGTAATATCGAACGATTCTTGTTCCTTGAACTAGCTTGCAAAGCTTGCTCAATATCTCTCGATGATAATAGGCTGGAAAATTTTTTTGCCTGATCTGAACCGTTAGCTCATCCCAAGTAGTTATGGGAAGCTCTCGAGATCTTGCTCTAACAACTCCCATTTTTTCCCACCATAACAAAGCATAACCACTGAATTCCGAAACAACGATTTTGACTTTGTTTATGTTGTGTGTTCCTTGGCATAGGAAGTTGGATTCCATCTTCCTTTCCTAGTCTAGATAGACTTCAGGTTCATTCGTGCCTAGGAATGATGGGAACTTGATCTTGATATGTTTCAACTGCTGATGTGCATGATCAAGGAAGTTTCAGTTATGCATTGGAATGATGGGAACTTGATCTTGATATGTTTCGATAGAAGTGTTCCCGAAAACAATTCTGAATTTTGTCTTAAAACTTGCCAAAGAAAAACAAGGGGGTTCAAAATCTATATATATGCACATGAGCCTTAGGGCTTTCTAACATAAGCCTGAACTACAAAGCGTGCAAGCTTCTAAAAGAAAAATATCTGAAAGTTCTAATGAAAACTACAAGACATGTAAATTAAATAGAAAGCTTCTAGAAGATGTGTCTTGGAAGGCAAGTGTCAGCTTCTAGAAGACTTCTATATTTTCTCCAAGTATTATAAAATACTTATGCCAAATTCTTCTCAGAAAGCTTTAACGGAAGTGGATAACTTGCCTCGTTAAAACCTTAGTGATTGACCAAAAATCCAAGGCGGGAAAAGCGATCATCTCGACGAAGGACAAAAGAGTGCAAGAATTACCCACTTAGCTAACCGATCAGAAATCTGGTTCTTCTGGATTGACAAGCCTGAACAGTTGGTATATTTCGCAGGCTTGATCTTCTAGCTCTGAAAGTAGCATCATGTGGGCTTGATGTGCTAGCTATCTTGCCTTTGATCTCATGATCCTTCCTTCAGGTTCAAGCTGCTCCAGTTCAAGCTCCGGTTCTGGTTCTGGTTATGGTTCGTCAGATCCATCCACGATCACATCAAGTACTTTCCACAAGAAGCCTTTGATCGTTTAGAAAGTGCATTCCTGGAATTGCATCAAGGCACAAATAGTGTGCGGGAGTATGAGGTGGAATTTAACTGTCTAAGGAAGTATGTTGGGCGTGAACTGGATGATGAGAAGGTCTAAGTTTGCAGGTTCATGAGGGGACTAAGGATTGAGATTAAGAACTGTTGATTGCTTCGAAATTACTCATCCGTTGGGCACTTGGTTGAGAAAGCTGCGATGCTTGAAGCTGGGATGGTTGAAGAAGCAAAGATGATGGATAAGGAAGTAACTGTGGTGCATGGTCTAGTCGTGAACAACTCTGGAAATAAAAAGAGGAAGTTCGATAAGACTAGCAGATCAGGAAAGAAGCCACAATGCTCAAAGTGTGGAAAGAATCACTTTGGTGAATGTTGGGCTGGATAATAGGGTGTGTCATAGGTGCAGAAGCGCGAACCATCAGGTTAAAGACTGCCCGGAAAAGGATCCGAAGACAACTGGTCAGAACAAGGAGAATACTCCTAAGGTGTGTTACTATTGTGGTGAAGTGGGACATATCAAGCCGTATTGTCCCAAGTTGGTGCAGCAAACTGGGAAACCGGCAAGTGAAGGTCTGCCACCACCACCAAAAAGGTAAGCCATAATGCCTAGAGTGTACTCAATGGTTGAGGAGGAAGCGGGACCATGCACAATCGCTAAGCCGATCACTGGTGAGTCCAATCACTCATCTTTTAAATCTCTAAAATTGAATATGTGCTTGAATGAAATAAAAAGGTAAATGTAACCTTGCATTTTGGGTGAATGTGTAGGGACCATAAACATGGGCGGATTGGCAACCCATGTACTGTTTAATTCAGGAGCAACTCATTGTTTCGTGAGTCCGGATCTGGTTGGTCATGGAATGTTTCAGAAGGAACATGAGTTTGAGCGTGGTTTGGTTAAGGTTGCGGGAGGCCAAATCATGGAAACTTCTGGGAAGGTACTGAATGTACCGGTGAAGATCGATCGGTTGACCCTTTCTGCCGATCTGATCATCTGTCCGGTGAAGTCATATGATGTGATCCTTGACATGGATTGGATGGAAAAGCACAAGGCCCATCTAGACTGTCATCAAGGCAGGATCAAGTTCGAAACTAACGAAGGAATGTTGGAGTATCAGGGAATACGGCCAACAAGTGGAAGTCTTGTGATCTCAATGATCCAAGCAGAGAAGCTGATCAACAAAGGTTGTGAGGCGTACTTGGCCACTATCCAGACCGTGGAAATTGGTCCAGATGCGGAGCTGGGAAACATTCCAGTGGTGCAAGAATTTGAGGACGTGTTCAAAGCATTGACTGGTTTGCCACCGCATCGAGATGATCCGTTCATAATTAAGCTGGAACCGGGAACAGCGCCGTTGTCCAAAGCGCCTTACCGGATGGCTCCGGCCGAGATGGCTGAACTGAAAAAGCAACTAAGTTAATTGATGGAAAAAAGATTTGTGCGGCCAAGCAGTTCACCTTGGGGTGCACCAGTCTTATTCGTTAAGAAGAAGGATGATAGTTTTAGGCTGTGCATCGATTATCGTGGGCTGAACAGGGTGACTATCAAGAACAAGTACCATTTGCCGCGAATTGACGAATTGCTGGATCAGTTTAGAGGTGCAACTTGGTTCTCGAAGACAGACCTTGCATCGGTACCATCAGATTCCTATCAAGGAAGATGATATAAGGAAGACCGCTTTTAGGACAAGGTATGGTCACTTTGAGTTTGTGGTTATGCCGTTTGGGATAAATAATGCACCGGCTGCCTTCATGAAGCTCATGAATGGCATATTCAGGACTTCTTAGATGAGTTTTTCATCATCTTCATTGATGATATTCTGGTTTATTCAAAGACCCGTAAAGAGCATGAGAATCACTTAAGGGTAGTGATGGATCGGTTGCGGGAACATAAGTTGTATGCTAAGTTGAGTAAATGCAGTTTTTGGCAGCGGGAGATTGGCTTTTTGGGCCATGTCATTTCTAATAAGGGCGTATCATTTGACCCGAAAAAGATCACGGCAATCAAGGATTGGCCGAGACCTCAGAATGCCTTGGAAATCAGAAGTGTCTTGGGTTTGGCTAGATATTACAGGCGGTTCGTCAAAGGCTTTGCCAACATGGCTCAGCCAATGACTAAACTGACTGGAAAGGATGTTCCATTCGTTTGGGCAAGCGAATGTGAAGAAAGCTTCAGGAAGCTTAAGGATATGCTGACTAGCACTCCTATATTGGCATTACCGATACCAGATGAGCTATTTATGGTTTATACTGATGCATCACATATTGGCTTGGGCTGTGTGCTCATGCAACAAGGGAAAGTGATAGCATATGCATCAAGACAGTTGAGGAAACATGAAAGAAACTATCCAACACATGATCTGGAAATGGCAGCAGTTGTGTTTGCCTTAAAGATTTGGCGATCCTACCTTTATGGTGGGAAGGTCCAAGTATGCACGGACCACAAGAGCCTCAAGTACATTTTCACTCAACCTGAGTTGAACCTAAGGCAGAGGCGTTGGATGGAGTTGGCCGCGGACTATGACTTGGATATTGCCTACCATCTGGGAAAGGAAAATCTAGTCGCAGACGCACTAAGCTGGAAAAGGGTAGCTTCTGCTATTGAAAAGACTTGGAAGGCTTGGTCGGAATGGTCGGATGATTAAGGCTTTGTGCCTTAACCGCAGAAACATAGCCGTTGGGTTTGGGTGCGGCAGATCAGGCGGATTTGCTAATAAGGGTCAGGTTGGCCAAGGAAAAAGATGAGGAGTTAGTAAAAGCTTCGAAGAATGAGAATCCAGAATATCAGACTTCAAGCAATGGGACCATCTTGGTGAATGGTCGAGTGTGCGTTTCGAAGGATAAGGAGTTAAGAGAACATATTCTAAAGGAAGCACATCAATCTAAGCTCTCCATACATCTAGGTTCGACCAATATGTACAGAGACCTTAAGAGGTATTACCATTGGGTTGGAATGAAGAGGGATGTAGCCAGTTGGGTTGCGGGATGCAAGACTTGTCAAATGGTCAAGGCTGAGCATCAAATACTAAGCGGATTGTTACAAAGTCTACCCATTCCCGAGTGGAAGTGGGATATGATCACAATGGACTTTGTAACCGGATTGCCTATGGTAAAAGGAAAAGATGTAATATGGGTGATTGTGGATATACTGACCAAGTCTGCTCACTTTCTCGATATAAACAGAATGGACAACTCTGAAGTTCTGGCCGAGAGGTATGTCCAGGAAATAGTGCGGCTGCATGGTGTGCCAGTCAGCATTGTTTCGGATCGTGACTCCAAGTTCTATTCAGAATTTTGGAGATCACTCCAGAAAAGGTTTGGGACGAAAGTACACACGAGCACGGCTTATCACCCTCAAACTGATGGTCAATTCCAAAAGATCATTCAGACTTTGGAGGATTTGTTGAGGGCACGTGTGCTGGACTAGGGCGGCAAGTGGGAGAGTTATCTCCATTTGGCCGAGTTTGCTTATAACAACAGTTATCAAGCAAGCATCCAGATATTGCCTTATGAGGCGTTATATGGAATGCCTTGCCAAACTCCCTTATGTTGGACACAAGTGGGGGAGCGAAGCATATATGGCTGGGACTTTGTGGAGCAGACCACAGAAAAGATTCGAGTTCTAAAGATAAAGATGAAGGAAGCTCATGATAGGCAGAAGAGCTATGCGGATAAGCGAAGGAAAGAGCTTGAATTTGCAGTAGGTGACATGGTCTATCTCAAGATAGTCACTTACAAGGGAAAGGATCGGGCATCCAAAAATGCCAAGTTGAATCTAAGGTATATGGGACCATTCAAGATTCTGAAAAGAATAGGTGTGGTTCCCTATAAGCTGGACTTGCCTAAGGAAATGAACCAGTTTCATGATGTATTCCATGTATCTCATCTAAGAAAGCAAGTCACTAATCGAGATAAGATTATGACTGAGATTCCAGTGGACTTAAGGGAAAACCTTACTGTGGAAAGAGGACCAGTTCAATTAGTTGGCAGAAGGACCAGAACAGAAAGGAAGAAAAGGGTCAAGTATGTTCAAGTTGTATGGGATTGTCAAGGTGATGAGGAAACAACTTGGAAACCCGAAGAACTAATGAAGGCAAAGTTCGGAAAGTGGTTTTAGAAACAGAAAGTGGTACGGGCTAAGAAATATTAAGGTAAAAATTCGAGGACGAATTGAAGCCTAAGTGGGGGAGAGTTGTAGCGCCCGTGAACCAAAATCCTAGCCGGGACGGCCAGTTCAGAACATGAAAGTCGAGAACAAAGAGGTTCAGTCAGTATGTTGGGGAAATTTTCGGAAAAATGCTAAGTATAGCAAATCGGTTCGGGAACAATGCTAAGTTTATGCATGGTTCTTTTACTGGTTCGGGGAAAGATGCATCATTTGATTGAGTTCTAGTCTAAGTCTATTTATTATTAATTTTTATAAATTAATAATTAAATAGGCAGTGACTCCTCAAACACATGTAATGTATCCTGGTGGAATCCCGAAAATTGTCACTAATGTATTATAGGGGCTGGGTGTAGTTGAGCACTGGACCGGTTGGGTTGGATGGACCGAATGATGCTAATACCCCCCTTAGACCATGCATGGGCAACATGGTTGGGATCTTGACAAGCATCTTTGGACTGATTTGGGAAGATCGATCAAGACTTATCGAAGATCAAAGATCAGGTAACGGCTTAGATCAGATCAAGCGGGAATCCGATCATAGTTGGGTGAATTCAGTCAAGGATTAAAATCATGCAATCAAGTGGAAATCCGGTCAAATGAGCTGATTCCAAGAATTTCGGAAGTTGGTCATATGGTTGGTAGCATGGTTGGTGAAAGTTGGTGGAAGTTGGTGAAGTTGGTCGGATGGTTGGTGAAAACCGTCGGATCCAGACAGGATGGTCGGATTCGGACAAGGCAGTTATAATTGTCGGGTTCGGACAAGGCAGTTATGCCTGTCGGCAGTTAAGATTGTTGGACCATGCGTGTGCGAGTGAACACGCGCATGAGCGGTTATCCGAACTGATGTTCGCATCATAACGTGGGCGGTTATGCGAGAGAATGCGCCTAAGCGGTTTTCTGAAGAATGACACGGATTGATGAGTTGGCGTATTCTGATTGGATGGTTGAAGAAGCGGTTGTCTTGACTAAAAACCGCCATCTCGCCTATACAAATGAATTGATCGGCTCATTTCAACTCTTTGCACGAGAAAACTATCTTTGAGAGAGAAAGTTAAGCATAGAGAGAGAAAGTCGAGCAAGGAAAGATCAGTTCGTGAGTTAGCCGAGAAGGTAGAGAATCGGTCTTTCCGAGTACTGATCAAACCGCATAATCCAAAAGCAATCCAGTCAGTTCGTCCAAATCGTTAAGGTGAGTGCGTGTACTGAACTGTTAAGACTTTCTTTGTGATTGTCTAAGGCGACGTAAGTCGTTTATTGTTAAATAGCCTATGTGGCTAAGATGCATGATTCGGGTAAATAATGACTAGATCATGAACTGATAAGGCAATGATGCCGGAAAAACTTATTGTTAAGGCAATTAAGCCGACATGTACTAAAATGGCCATATGAGCCGAACTGTTAAAGCGTACTGGACTAGACTAGTGACTGATTTGGGTGAATCCGGATAGTCAGGAGAGTCTACTCGAACTGTGGATTAGACTGGTGATGCATCTGGGTGAATCCAGATGATCAGGACAGTCTAATCCGAACTGTTAAGTAAAAATTGTAATGAAAAGTTCTAAGGGAACAAATCTTACTGTTGGCTAAGTGTTGCGAATTAGACCGTACTCACTAAACAATAGCTTTTGCTTATGTCTCCTTTGTGGTCGCAGGTAAAGCTAAGGAGTGAGACAGCTCGCGGAATCAAGGCAAAGGAAGGCAAAGGATGGATGGTTGTAAATATTGTTGGGTAGATTTAACCTTAAGGGTTAATGCAATGTAATAGCTTATGTAGCAAGACTGAATTGTATTAAACTCGTTGAAACTATTAATGAATGCATGTTTTTAAGTTAAGACAACTGAATGCACTTAGAACAATGCATGAAAATTGACTAAGTAAAGAAAGAACTTAGAAATAATGAAAAAGGCTGAAAATGGGCTAAGTATGGAAAACCTCTAAAGCATGTCACGGCTAGGAATAACCGAGTCGTGAGTCAGGCCAGTTAAGGAAATCGGGTTGGGGTGTTGCACTATGCCCCTCGATCATAAAACAAAAGATATATCTTAGATCTGTTGAAAGGCGATGCCTTCTAGATCATTAAAATAAATGATATATCTTCGGATCGATTGAAAGAATATACCTCTCGATCCTATGGATGGAAATGCCTCCTACACAATCATGTGGTGGTACATACTCCAAATGATATTTTTAAATTATGTCTCTAAGTTATGTTTTTAAATTATGTCTTTAAATTATGCATTTAAATTATGCTTTTAATTTATGCCTTTAAATTATGTTTTTAAATTAAGCATTTAATATTTAAAATTCTATACTTTTCTTTATTAAAAGAAACATATATAACTATACATTAATTTATGTTTTATAAATTATTTTATAATTATCATGTCAAATTTGACAAAGCTCGATATCACAGCTCTCGATGTTGCCCGAAAGAATTATATGACTTGGGCTTTAGATACAAAAATGTATCTAAAAGCCAACTGGCTATTAAAAACTATTGATCCGTCAGAAATGATGACCGGTGAGGATAAGACTAAGGCCATGATATTTTACGTCACCACTCCATGATGGTTTTAAAGATGAATACATTACAAAAAAAAATCTCGCATATCTTTGGATCTCTTTAAAAGATAGATTTGATCACCAAAAATATGTGATCTTACCAAAAGCCAAACATGAGTGGCTAAATATGCGGTTTCAGGACTATCGATGTGTAAATGACTATAATTTTGCTTTGTTCGGAATCACAACGAAAATGGTGTTATGTGGTGAGAATGTTTCCGATTATGATTTAATCGAGAAAACATCCAGATATTTCATCCTAATAATGTCCTTCTTCAGGAACAGTATCGAGAAAATAAATTTACTCGATATTTAGACTTGATGCAAGTTTTGCAAGTTGCTGAGCAAAACAATCAACTTGTAATGTTAAATCATCACACTCGTCCAACTGGATCAGCTCCACTTTCAGAAGCGAATGTTGCTTTATCCAATAAAAATAATAATAATTATTATGGACGAGGACATGGACGTGGCAGAGGTCGTGCTCGCGGTCATGGAAAAGATCATGGACGAGGAAAAGAAAATAGTTTCCATCCAAATAATTCCAACGCAGAAAGAACCAAGAAAAATACTCAGATTAATGATGTTGGCCGCGTTGTGAAAAAACAAGGTGAAAACGTTTGTTACAAATGCGGCATAAAAGGACATTGGTCCCAAACTTTCTGTACGGCAAAACATTTAGCCGATCTGTACCAAGCATCACAAAAAGCTAAAATAAGGGATGCTGAAACAAATCTCATGTCTGATGAGGCTGAGCCTTCCTTTCATGGCCTAAATGATGACACCCATTTGGATATCGCCGACTTTCTTGTTGATAACGAGGGTTCAAACAGAAAGTCGAGCGACTAAAAATCGATATAAAAGAGCTTTTTATTTTGTACTTTGTATAATATGCATCTTTTGTATTTTACTTAAAGCTTAAGCTAGTTTTCTCCTTGTAATATAAATAAAGTTATATAGAATATCATCTTTTGCTTAATTAGTGCATATTTTATACTTCAATGTCAAAGATTGAGACAAATGATGGAGATACATGTCTGGAAGATAGTGCAACAACGCACACTATACTTAAAGATAAAAAGTATTTCTCAAGTCTCAATATAAAGGATTATGCTGGAAGCGTGAATATTTTATCTAGTAGTGCAAAGATAATCATAGGCTCTGGAAGAGCTAATTTTTCATTGCCAAGGGGAACAAAATTTGAAATAACGAATGCGTTATATTCCCCTAAGTCTCATAGAAACTTACTGAGTTTCAGAGATATCCACGTAAATGGATATCACATAGAGACTATGAATAAAAATGACATTGAATACCTTTGCATTACTTCAGAAAATAAAGAAAGATTGGAACATTTACAAATGTTATCTTCTGGATTATATTGCACAAAAATATATACAACTGAATCCTATGTTACAGTAAACTCAAAGTTTACTAGTACATTTAAGGTATGGCATGAAAGATTTGGCCATCCAGGTTCAGTTATGATGAGAAGAATTGTGCAAAATTCAAATGGTCACCCATTGAGAAACCAGAAGATTTACCAATCAAATGAGTTTTCATGTATTGCATGATCTCAAGAAAAACTCATAACTCGGCTTTCACAAGCCAAAGTTGGGAATGAATCTCCATTATTCTTAGAAAGAATACATGGTGATATATGTGGACCTATTCATCCATATACTTTATGGTATTAATTGACGGATCTAGTAGATGGTCACATGTGTGTTTGCTGACAACACGAAATATGGCTTTCACAAAATTCATTACCCAAATAATCAGGTTAAAAGCATAATTTCCTGATTATACTATAAATAAAGTTAGGCTTGACAACGCTGGTGAATTCACTTCAAGTTTTTAATGACTATTGCATGTCAATGGGAATCGATGTTGAACATTCGGTTCCTCATGTCCATACACAAAATGGCATGGCCGGTCATTAATTAAACGGTTGCAACTTATTGCAAAGCCGTTAATCTTGAGAAAAAAACTCCCAATTTCTATATGGGGACATGCTATATTGCATGCAACAACTTTGGTCCAATTACGATCAAGCGCATATCATGAATATTCCTCCATTTCAATTATAATCTAGGAAAAGGCCAGATGTATCCCATCTCCAAGTATTTAGTTGTGCGGTTTATATAACGATACCCCCACCACAAAGAACAAAAATGGGGCCACAACGGAGATTGAGAATATATATTGGGTATACGTCATCGAGTATCATTTTAGATACCTCAAACCGCAAACTGGTGATATGTTTACGGCATGTTTTGCCGATTGTCATTTTAATGAAGATGAATTTCCAGCGTTAGGGGGAGGAACTAAACAAGAGCTAAAAGAAATTACATGGTTTACACCATATTTAGTATATCTTGATCCCCTTACTAAACAACTCGAAATGGAAGTACAAAAATTGTACATCTTCAGAATTTGGCAAATGAATTACCAGATGCGTTCACATATATAAATAGAGTGCAAAATCATATATATTCGTTGCTAATGTCCCATCAATATTTAATGTTCCAGAGGGACAAATTGATGGGAGCAAATCAAATGAACCTAAGGTTCAGTTAAAGAGGGGGAGGCCACTAGGCTCTAAAGATAAAAACCCCAGAAAGAAAAAGAAAATGGGAGAACAAAATGAAATGGTTATAGAAGAACCAAATAAAAAATGTCTAGATGACATAAATGAAAAGGTTCAAGAAGAACCATATAAAGAGATTCGTCAAGAAGACGAACCTAATATAGAAAAGTATGAGATTTCCATTAACTATGTCCATAGTAGAAAATAATGGACTAGACCGGAAGATAACGGAATGTTTTTACGAACCATCTATGTTCGGTCTAGTCAGTTTTGCATATGCAGGTTATTTATCCGACCCACATAAGGCTCGATCACAAACCGGATATGTTTTTACATTTGGTGGAACTGCAATCTCGTGGCGTTCCCAAAAACAGACTTTGGTCGCCACTTCTTCAAATTATGAAGAAATAATTTCTCTTAACGAAGCATGTAGAGAATGTGTTTGGCTTAGATCCTTGACTCATCATATACAAGAAGCAAGCGGTATAGCGGTCAATAAAGAGCCAATTACATTGTTTGAAGACAATGTTGCTTGTGTCGCCCAACTCAAAGAAGGATATATCAAGAGCGACCGGACGAAACACATTCCTCCAAGATTTTTCTCTTACACCAAAGAACTCGAGAAAAATGAGGAAGTTGAAGTCCAATATATTCACTCAAACGACAACCCAACACACCTTTTTACCAAGGCGCTTCCCACTACTGTCTTTCAAAAGCATGTTCAAAGCATTGTAATACGTCACCTACGTGACATATGAAAAGAAGTTTATACTCATCCTTTCCAGGGGAGATTGTGGCACTATATTTTTTTCCTTTTCATAGTTTTTATCCCACTGAATTTTTCCATGATTAGGTTTTTAATGAGGCATTGCACAATATAAAATGGATAATTAAAGAGGAGTGTTAAAAATAGTAATTATCCTCTTTACTTCCATGACAGGTGTTTCCTCCACTTAGTCATCACATCATACCATATATTGGACACGTAGCTTTGTATTTTCCTATAAATATGAAATGTCACTGCAATACAAATTCATTCACATTTTCACATCTCTCTCACTTCACCTCACATACAAAACAACATCAATACACTCTCTCTTAAAGTATCGAACAAACAAAATAATAATATTTTAATATTATTATATACATTATGATATTTTTTGGAGTACTCAAATTGTTGGCTTTTATATAATTTTTTTTTTTTTTTTGAATTAACAATGACAAATCAAGTAATATACCAATCAACCTAAGGTCATTATAGTATATGGTTTTACAAGTTAATAAAAGAAATAATTGTAGAATTGGTCACACTTTGGTTCTTTAATTGGAGAAAGAGGTGTGTTTTGAATTCATTTGTGAATAAGGTAGTTTCCAATGTAAAATNTATTAATTTTATGGGTTTAATTACTAATGGAAATAAATAGAAAAAAAGAGAGATTTAGTCATTAATGGACAAAAATGTGATTAAGGTAAATAAGTACAGAGAGATTAAAGTTATGCACACGTTTGTGTTCATGTGCACAAGTTTGTGTTTATATGCACACGTTTATGTTCATATGCACACGTGTGTGTTCATATATTTGTGTTCACATAAACATACGTATATTCACATCAACACAATATAACAAGATGAAGAAAATGTATTCATATGAATTATAACATGTAAATGCATTCAGATGCACATGTTTGTCTTTATGTGAATACATTTGTGTTCATATAAACATATGTATGTTCACATCATCAAAATACAACATTATGAATAGAATGTATTTATATGAATTATAACATGCACATACATTTATATGAACATGAATATATTCGTCTTAAATTGGTAAAAATACGACTACTTGTATCTGTTATAACATGTATATGCATTCATATGAGCCAAAAAATGTTCATATAAATACAATGTATTCATATGAATATATGACGTATATATGGTAAAAATGTTCATATAAATACACTTTTCTTGTTGATTTACTTTTGATTAATATATGGTATATAATGAAACATAATCCACTTTTCTAAAATTTCATTCGGTTTATTACATTTTTTATTAAAACAATGGTAATTTTTTTTCTTTTATTAATTTATAGATTATTTGCTTTTTATTTTTTTTAAATAACTAAAGGATAGTATAGGCAATATTATATATTGTTTCCCACAACACACCTAAATCACTAATTACGTTTCCCTACCCACCCATTTGCCCAATTTGAAACAAAAAAACACCTAGTTTGCTAATTCACTCCTAATAAAAAGTAGTGCAAGATGATAAAAGCCTGGTTTATCACTTGAAAGTAAAGCCTTTTTTTTTTTGTTTTTTAATATACTCCTGTGTAACTGTCATCGGTGTTAATAGGCTCTGAAACCAACATATGCACCATAATTGTATGATTATGAACTCTTTTTAGCCAACACAACACATTCACCAAAAGAACCATCTTTTCCCTGTACAAGGTTTTGGTGACTGCTCCTTTTTCCTATTCTCCATTCCCTGCTTGAGTGACTCCAGTCTTTTCCTAGTTACATCCAAATCAAACAGATACTTTTTATTTACTATCACTCTAATAAATAATAGAATTATCGTTTATTTAATAAGGTTAGATTCGTTTACAGTACTTGGTATCTGTCATCCGACCGTGCAAACTCCATCTCTGTCGAAATCCTTCAATTCCTTCAGCTCCACTAGCTAGAATCAAGTGCCTGATTACAAGCAACAGAGTGTCAATTTGTATACATCTGTAAATTTACATGTAAGACAATTTCTTCTCATCAAATTCAATATTAAGAAAGAGTACCTCTCGAGTGATGTAGCTTCCGCTTCAAGCTGAGTAATCCTTTCTTTAGCAAGTTCTAAAGGCATAGATAGTCCTAACTTGTGTTCACTCTCTTCAAGTCTAACTCTCAAGACCTTGTCCTACATAAGGATTATAAGAAGAAGAAAATGGGTATGAGATATGAAAAGCTTTATAAGTAAACAATATTTACCCTCTTTTCAGCACATTGTCGATACAAGGCAAGCTCATCTTGGCAAAATGGTTCAATGTCATTGATTTGCAAACCTAAAACCAGAAAGAAAGAACACGAATTCAAAAAGGAATGTATACAAAGGCTTGATGATGATGAAGATGTAAAACCAGAGACTTACAAAGGAATAGATTCCTCAAAATCCCATCGCATAACTCGACACCTTCAAGCACATGTGAAGCGATTTCAGGAGGTATGATAGGAGATGGAGGACCTATCATTAGGTCATCACCGACCAGTATGGTCTCTTCCATCATTGGTTGTGAATCAACTGAAAATTGAGATAACCAAAAGAAAGTGACTTACTATTTACTAATGCCAGGATTCACAAACTTTTCTATGCACAGATGGTGATGCGGATTTGAAGAGTTTAAACAAGTTATACTAAGAAATGCTAATTCCTATGAAACCAAACAATGCATTGGTAGGGTTTTGTTTCTGGATCAATAAGCTTGAACCAAAAAACAAATTCGAAATGCTTCATTTGCCCAGAAATCAGTTACTCACCATCCATGACTGCTTCGTATCAACTCAATTCAAGGATTGAAGCGCAGACCAAAACCGGGATCCCTGAAAAAGAAGTTTTCAAAAGTCATATAATAATCACCAAACGGTGATATATCATAATTAATTCTCACTTAGACATTTCGTCGAATAGTTTCTAGGCATACCCGTTCAAGGAACCCAACAAACGCAAACTGAGAGGAGATTCTTCTCGTGGAACCGAGCAGCTACTATAATTTTCTTCCCTAACAGCAATTTGATATTGAACTCAAATCTCCCTGTAATTTTTCTTCCCTATCGAAGACACAGACACTACGAGCTAAATGGTAGTTTCGCACCAACATACGACATTACGGCGTCGTTTGTTTCATGCAACAAACTTTTTTTTTCTGTTAAAAAGTTTATGAGAACGAACCATTTCAGAGATGCTGTTGGATAATCTTCAAAAAGTCTTAGACCATCTCCAACAAGGTTTTTTAAGCGTTTCTTAACAATAAAGTATAATAAAATGTTAAAAAAAATTTGGAGAGAAAAATTTCTTAAAACTCTTATATAAGAGTTGACTCTTGCACTATTCACACATTTTTTACTCTTTGGGTTTTTTGCACTATTCAAGAAATTTTTTATAACTCTTAAAATAATATTACTTTTTTATTAAAAAACTTTTAAAGAATTTCTCCATTGGAGATGCTCTTAGAGCTCAAGTTTCTAGCTACTTAGTTAGAATAAAAAAAAACTCAAAAATAGGAAATTATCCTACATTCTTGAAATAGAAAAAAAAACAAAAATTCTATTAGCAAAATGAAAATAGCAAATGTGTGTTATCTCTATATATAATTAATATGAAAAATGTTTAGTTTTGAAAGATTTTCTAAATATAATAAAAATGTTATTCTTTAAATCTTTTTATTTAGTATCAGAGCCGTTAATCAATAGGGGATCCTAGGAATCCACCAAAGCCGAAGGATATCATATCATCATCGGTGTCATGTCTGATGCTAAACTCATCCAATTATACCGTATGGTCCATGAAAATGAAAGTAACGTTACGGGTCAATAAAATTTGGGAAACTATTGAACCTGGAGCGCAAGAAGATGAAAAGTATTAGATTGTATAATATGTAATTAGATTAGTAGTTAATGGTTAGTTAGGAAGTTAATATTCGGTTAGAAGTTGTTATCTCATTAACATACTATAAAAGTTGGTACAATGGTTCATTTTTGGTTTAATGAAGATTTTACAATTTTCTCTTCATCTCTCTCTTCACTTTACTTCGTAACATGGTATCAGACGAAAGACAACAAATTCTCCGCAAAATTGATCTCTGATTCTTCATTCTTCTTCAATCATGAGTATGTCGAAGCATTATCTCAACTTCTTCGAGCTCATCATTACTCTTCTTCTTCAAATTTTTACATAAATTTCAAGTTTCTTGATCTTCGTCATCAAACAATTTCTGTAAAATTGTTTTAAATTTCGACTTCAATTCTTGAAATCTTAATCAAGAATGTCACAATCATCAACAACTGGAGTTGCTACGAAGCAATCCGATCTATATGAGAATCCATTTTATCTTCACAGCAATGATCACGCCGGTTTGGTACTGGTTTCCGATCGCCTGAGTAGTGGACTCGACTTTCATTCTTGGAAAAGGTCAGTACGATTAGCTCTAAATGTTAGAAACAAGTTAGGCTTCGTTGATGGCTCACTTAAGAAACCGGCTGATGATGATATGAATGCCGGTTCTTGGTCTCGTTGCAATGACATGGTGTCAACCTGGTTACTAAATTCTGTTTCAAAAAGTATAAGTGCTAGTCTATTGTATATGAACACTGCAGAAGCTATTTGGAATAGCCTCATGAACAGATTCAAACAGGATGACTTAGCTCGTATCTTTGAATTAGAACAAAGATTGTGTACGGTTAATCAGGGAACAAAGGACATAAGTTCATATTACACAGATTTAGTGACTGTTTGGGAAACTTATGCTAACTTTGTAGAGTTACATGTTTGCACTTGTGGTAAGTGTCAGTGTTCTGCAGCTGAAAATTGGAAAAAGATGATGGATAGATCAAGAATTATGAAGTTTTTTGATGGGTCTAAATGAAGCATATGATGCTACTAGAAGACATGTTCTGATGTTAAAGCATCTACCTACAATAGAAGAGGTTTTCAATTTAGTATGTCAAGATGAAAGACAAAGAGTTTTAAAGCCAAACACAAATTCAGAAGCTGTAGTTTTTCAAACAAGTACTCCAATCACAGAGGATACACATTTGGCAGCTTATACAAACTATAAACCAAAACCAGTTTGTACTCACTGTGGTATGACTGGACACATTGTAACCAAATGTTTCAAGTTGCATGGTTATCCACCAGGACATCCAAAAGCAAATCAAAGATCCAATGCTCAATCAACTCAAAGTTCATACAAGTCACAATCAACTGGTTCAAAGGATAATACCATTGCACAAGTATATTCAGAACCTATTCTGAATAAACCACAGACTGGAGTACAAAATCAGAAAATTCTTGATCTAAGTTCATTCACTAATGAGCAAGTAACATTGCTTCTATCTCAGCTGAATGCTGCATCATTATCTACTAAAGACAGTTCTCACTCTTCTGCAACAATATCAAATCATGGGATNCAAAGACAGTCCTCATTCTTCTGCAACAATATCAAATCATGGGATAATGGCTTGTAACGCAACAGTAGGTATTGTATCATTCTACACACCAAACATTCGTTTTGAAAAGGATAAACTAACATACCATTATTTCTGTTTTTCAACAATCTCTTCTTTAATTCCTTCTGATTAATGGATAGTTGACAGTGGTGCCACAGGCCATGTGTGTTCAGATCTCTCCATGTTTACTGCAGTTAAACCAATATCAGATGTCACAGTTTCTTTACCAAATGGTGATAGAGTTCCTATAATTCATATAGGAAATATACAACTAACAGACAGATTGATCTTATATGATGTGTTACATATACAATCTTTCAAATTCAACCTAATTAGTGTTAGTAGTTTAGTATCTAAAAGTAAATGTTCTCCTCATTTCTTTCCAAATTGTTGTGTTTTCCAGGAGCTTATGCAGGGCTCGATGATTGGGAAGTCTAACCTTTTACACAATCTATATGTGTTCAAACCAAAAGACTNATGAATTGTACATATCATTTCTTGTCACTTTTTAGTTCTTTAGGATTGCATTTAGCATGTTTATAGTTGATTTCTGCAAGTTTGTGGTTTTTACAAAGTTTTGCATTAGATTT
>OVBE01004457.1:0-23887 GCA_900406425.1 Iberis pinnata | reverse complement strand
TAGGGACATTCTCAAAAATACCACAAAAAGTTATGTATATTCCAAAAATACCACACATTCCCAAAAGTTCCAAAAATACCATATNCCCCTTCAAAACTAAACCCTAAATTCTATTTAGTGAACCCAAACCCAAAATTTTAAATTTTAAATTCTTAAAATTCACTTTTTATGTTTGTGGTATTTTTGGAACATTTGAGAGTGTGTGGTATTTTTGGAACTTTTGGGAGTGTGTGGTTTTTTTGGAATTTGAACTTCTTTTGATGGTGTTTCAAGGAATTACTCTATATTTAATGTATTTTTGTTTTGTATTCTGATAATTTCATTTTTATTCAGATAATTTTTTTATTTTTCAGGTATTTTCCAATTTTAACATAGAATCGAGCCAATCTGGAACCGACAGAAACCAACCGAACCGAATTAGAATAATATCCATTGTATATTAGAATTTAAGATCCAAAGAATCAGAATCGAACCAAATATCTAAATGTCCAACCTTAACATAATATACTGATTAAATTTTATTAACATAATGTAATTACTAAGTCATTTATTATCATTTTTCGATTAATACAAAATGTCAAATTTTTGTAATTATACACACAATATACAGTTACACATGATTTTATGGTAAAGTTCAAGTTTAGTGTTACATTGTTGATTTGTTGTGGAATAAAGGCTCTAATTGTTTCTACAAAATTTTATCAAGATAAAAAGAGTTCAATAAATATAGTTGATTGTTATATATATGTGATCCAAGAAAATTTCAATCATCGACTGGTTCTAAAATTATGGAGGCGTTTAAAAGTTTATTATTAACTCATACAAAATATACTATAAACAAATATTTGTAGACTAGATAGTGAAATACATTATAAACAAAAATTAAAACATGTTAGCCAGTTTTTAATTTTCAGTACAGCAGTACAAACTCATACTATAATTTATATATATATATATATATAAATAAACTCATACTATCATTTGATATACCAAAAAAAAAGAGAAATGTTAATGGAATCATGTTCTTTTGTAGCTAGAGTTTTTAAAATTTTACAACCATCAATAATTCAATATTCCATAATTTGAGAAAACATGAATAGAATCTAAACAGACCTATAATAAAAAAAAAATTCTCTCTTTCTCCCCTCTTCTCTCTTTCTCTCGACTCTCTCCCCTTTTTCAGATCTAGATCTGAACTTGGGTAGACCTGTGGAGACTGAAGAGAAGCGGCGAGCTCATCTCCCCTCCTCCGAGCCACAACCGTCATCCCTCTCTGCCCGGGCTCGCCGGTGAAGGGCCAACACCGGCGAATCCACCGGAAATCGACTCCTCCTGAAGCAGATTCAAGTCACGAACATCCCTTCTCTCAGAAATTTCACGGTGGTTTCTCTCAAGTCAAGAAGCAGCTTCCGGCAAAGCTCTCTGGCCAGGTTGCTCGCGGCGGTGGAGCACGGAGGCGATTCAAGACCAGCACAGGATCCTCTTGGAGACAAGGCTTCTTGCAAGGAAGGTAAAGAGGTCGCGCGAAGACTCCGTAGCACGCGGGGAGCAGATCTGCGGTGGCTCGCGTCTCATCGGCACCGGACGTCGGAGGAAGCCGCTTCCCTTGTCGCCGGAATCGTCCTCTGCTGGATCTTGTTTTGTGGTTCATCACCTTTTCCTCCTCCTTTTCTTTTTAGAGCCTCCGTGGACGAGATTCTCTCACTCGTCTCAGATTTCCGGCGCCGGGCCACCGCCATCGGAGGTGGAATCTGCAGTTGGCGGCGCTAGGGTTAGGGTTAGGGTTCTCCTTTCTCTTTTTGGGCTTTTTTAGGTTTAGTTGGGCTTTTGGGCCTCTCTGGGCCTTTGAAGCTTTTCTGGAATTTTTGGTTTAGGGAGTTTAGGATTTGAGTTTGTAATGGGCTGGAGTTGTTTTCCTGGGCTATATTTGGCTCTAATGAATAAAAATTTATATTAAAAAAAAAAAAAAAAAAAAAAAAAAAAAAAATGAATAGAATCTAATATCTATCACTATATTTTTTACGGAATTTAATTTTAAATAATTGCTTATTCCGTAATATAAAAATAGATAAAAATTTGTCACAAAAAAGAGACCATAATTTATCATCTAGTAGATGGGCTTGTTTTAATAGACTAAGCCCATATTTAAGATTTGTTTTTTTAATATTTTAATTTTAAATCCTCTGTTTCAACTTATTACACCCAAAAAAAAAACCCTAGATTCTTCTACGAGCAACCAAAATCGATCAATTTATCAACTTTTAATCGAACAATTTATCAGCTTCCATGGTAGAGTTTGTTTCCCACTTAGTTTATTCCAATCTATTGGGTTATTTCTCTTTTTCTTTTGATAAAAATCATTTGATCTTAACACTCTTTAGGATCATCTTTGTGTTTCTATAAAGCTTTGATTTTTATCGTCTTATCATGATTTATAATTAATTCACTTTTAAGCTTCGATATTTATTCTCACAGCTTTCAATTTCTTTGTATGAGTGATTCAAATTCATCCATTTTAGTATTAGTTTCTGATTGAATCAATGGAGAAACAACTCCTTGAGTATGATCATGAGGCAAAAGGTGTCATTGTTTTTGACTGATTGAATCAATCAGTGCATAAAGTAGTTGGCTGTGTTGTATTGGTTCTAATAGTTTACTTTGTTCACAGGCTGGGAGAATACTTGCAAATTTGATTGTGATGGGTACTGGTATATTAGGTCGTGCTTTCTTTCAAGCTTATCGTCAAGCACTTGCAAGTAAGTTTCTTTATTTGTTAGGTTGCTTAATGAATTCAGTGATGGCTTGCTCTCATACTAAGATATGTTTTAGATTCATAGATTGGTTACTAGTTTCTGAGTAATGATTCTTGGAGCTTGTTTTAGTATCACAACTCCTTGATATATGTGTTTACTACTATTAGATGTGGTTAACACGTTGCAAGTTTATTGAATCGGTAATTAAGACGAAAGAGCAAGATTTGAATTCGACTCTTTTGTTTATATGTTACCTATTTGATCTACATTAAGTGATTGTTTAATGATTCCAGTGATGATTTTTTATCGGTTTGCAATTGATAGATTTACTAGTACTTAGTAGTTACTCTTTCATTGTATCAATGTGTTTACTTCTATTAGAACAGTTAACATCATTTCGAATCAGTTTAAGCCGTCTTTTATTCGAGTTTATTGAATCGGTAACTAAGAAAAAAAAGCAAGATTCAAATTCGACTCTTTTGTTTATATGTTACCTGTTCGATCTACATTAAGTGATTGGTTTAATGATTCCAGTGATGATTTTTTCTCTTAAGAAAGATCGGTTTGCAATTGATAGATTTATTAGTACTTACTAGTTACTCTTTCATTGTGTCAATGTGTTAACTTCTATTAGAATAGTTAACATCATTTCGAATCAGTTTAAGCCGTCTTTTATTCGAGTTTATTGAATCGGTAACTAAGACAAAAGGTTCATGTATTTGAAATGTTAGATGCATAATCTCACCCTAGTATTGTCTTTTGCAGATGCATCTAAATCCGGAGTAGCGCAAGAAACAATTCAGAATACAATACGTAAAGCAAGTAAAGCCATTAATGAGCAAGAAGCTAGACAGATTCTTGGTGTAACTGAGCAAACTTCTTGGGAAGAGATTTTACAGGTAAAACATTTCTCTTCATCACCATTGACGATTCTCTTTCGATCTAAATTCTGAATCCATATGCAGAAATATGACAAGCTGTTTGAGAATAATGCGAAAGCTGGAAGCTTTTACCTTCAATCTAAAGTACTTCGAGCTAAAGAATGTCTAGAAGTTGTATATAAGAACAAACCTAATGGTACACCTACTTAAAAAAAAACTCTAAATCTTTTTCTTACAGATTCAAAAGTTCTTACTCTCAATGTAAAATTACATAGTTATGTAAGATGAAAGATGGTCATAGTTTTTTCTTTAAGGTTTCTGTTTTTGATATTATATACAGTTTGTAATGTATAAAGATAAATTTAATTAGTTGAGTGGTCTAAATAGTGACTCTGATCAAATAGTTTTTTTTTTTTTTTGTCGTCATAATCTAATTTCTAGATAGTTCTCTCCCAACTAAGAACGGTAGGGTTCGAATTTTTGTTGATGCAATTAGATGCAGAAGTGGCTATCATTGGACCGAATAGATAAAAGTTTATTTTTGTATAATTTTTCATTGGTGTTTGACTTCATGTAGCTACAAAATTTCGTACTACAATGATTAGTTATGAATCGAAATCTAAATGCTAGATACAGAGAAAAGTTTTTATTTGTTCTTTAACATTTTCCAAAAATCAATCATATATTCAATCAATAATTCAATATCACTAGTTTTAAGGGAAATTAGTAATCTTATAGCCTTATTTTTTTTTTGTTATCTTACAATAAATTAAAATTGGTAGGGGTGGACATTCTGTTTATTTGAATATGGTTTTTTGTCCGAATTGAATTTCAGTTCGGCACTCGGTTTGTTCGGTTCGGTTTTTCGTTTTCGAAATTTGGTTTTTGCAGTTCAAAAAATTTAATTTTCGGTTAAATTTTGGTTATTTTTTTTATTCGGTTAGTTTCGGTGTGTTTAGTTGATTTTAGTAAGTTTAGTTTGGGTCGGTTAAGTTCGGTTAATTTAGTAAAAAGCAAAATTTTGCCGAACTAAACCAAAAACCGAACTAAAAAAAAAGTTGTTGTATTAAACCAAAACAACCGAATAAACCGAACCAATTAACCAAAAATCGTTGTGTTATGATGATCTTGGACCAGGACCTATCATTAATTGGATAAACAATGTGTTGAAACGTAATGTTGAAGAACTTGTTCTAGACATCTCTTTTTGTTATGACTGGCCTATGTCTCAAGCAATTGTTGGTATCAAGACAATGGTTCATGACTTTTGGGAATCTTGTTATGTATCTAACACAAGCCTTGAGAAGCTAACATTTCGTTTCAATCAAATGTTTCATGAGAATGACAAGAATGTGTCGTTTGATATTACATGGACAAAATGATGGAGCAAGTTGAGTACTTTCTTGAGACAATGCCAAATCTTGAAAAACTAATAATACACTATGAAACTTCAATTGATGAAAGATGTTTTGGAAGTTTTACGCCGATTTCGAATGGTTCCTAGAGAAGGTTTAACCAAGTGCAAGATTCAAGTAGACTTTGAAAACCTCACCAAAAGAGAACTAATACATCTTATGAGCTTTGTGTTTCAAAAATTTGAATGTTTTAGTTACCTTTAGAGAAATTACATAACATAGATAGATTTGTCTCTTATGTATATTTGATCTCTCAATCCGCTTAATTAATCAAGAAACAGAGCAAAAACGTAACAATAACATAAACAAAGAGTGTTTTCTTCTAGAGGACTAGTCCAAATTTTGTTAGTACGTAAATGGGCAAAGTAAATGATAAGCTGAAGTTATCGGAGATTATTTGAATTTTGCACTTGACTGAATAATGAATCACATTATAAACTAAACAAATACTATTTTATTTTTTATTTGATATTTTAAGCTATCATTTATAAATAAATGGTTTAGAATAATCTAAATGTGTACTTTTACTTTTTTACCATATGAATAAAAATTAAAATCAATATATATAAATATATATATATATATATATATAATTTTTTGAAGGAAAGTAATTTTTTTTGTCATCTTAAACCCCACTATAGGAGAATTGAACTTGGGTGCCTAAGACACTTACTGGAACCAATATCACCACTAGACTAGAAGTGTTTGGCGAATGAAAGTAAAAATTAACAATTTATTATGTTTTTTGAAGTTTCCATTTAAAAGAACAATATATTTTTATACTTTTATTATTATGTTTTAAGGGAAAGTGAAAAAATAAAAAGTTTTGATTAGTTTATAAATATTACACTATTACATGTCATAATATTTTGTTTTACCAAAATCCGGTATGAAAATGAGATTTTTTTTTCCGGGTTGTTTGGTTTTCAGGTCGGATTATTTGGATCCAAGATCCATAAACCAGAATTACAACCAAATCGAAAACCCTAAATACATAATCAATGTTTCCCACTCACGTAATTTGGTAACAATAAAAAGACTTTAATATATACTTGGGAAATTACACCAGATATCATCGAAGTATACTATAATTCACTCAGTATCACCTACTAGTAGCACTCTATCTCCCACAAGATTAAAACTTATATTCGATATTACTCCTTGAAAACAAATGTCTCCCTATTCTCCTAGGCCTTGTTTTTGCAGAGAACATTTGAACTTCGACTTCAAATTGTTTTTACAACCGCTTAGTTTCTCTCACCTTCTTCAAAGAAACCGTTCATTAACTTCTTCGATTTCTCCCAAATGCATCTTTTAATCGAGTGACAAAATACATCATTGCTCTTATTAACTTCTATTAACTCTCCATTCACAAAAAAAATTACACTCCAAAACCGTTGAAGATACATTGAAGTGAAGAGGAAAGACTGAAGAAGGAAGAAGATGCATCTGCGTGTTAAATCAAGGTAAATTCCTTCAGCCATTGTTTTTTCCTTGAAATTTCTCTTCAATCGGTCTTATTTAGTTTGAAAGCCTTAAATTGAAAAAGTTGTTTCTCGATTAGGGCACGATTTTAAGAGTAGTTCATATAACACAAATAAATCTTCGAAAATCAATCCACTTTGCATATCTTTGTTCCTGTTTAATTAATTGTAAAGACTAAACTTTTTGCATTTTTTGTATACTGTTTATCGTCTTCTTCCCCTTCTCGAATGCACGATTGCAACAGGAGTTCATATAAAAAATTGAACTTCAAAAATAATCCATTTTGCATGTCTTTCTTCGTGTTTAATAGATTGTAAAGGGTAAATTTCTTGCTTCATATTCTTCGGTTGACTGTTCATCTTCTTCTTCCCTTTTCAAATGCTTGCGATACTTTTCTGTGACTGTTATACAAATTTCTCTGTGCACTTTACTATATGTGAAAATCTATTTCATTCTCACCAAAGTTTTCGTCTTCCTCATTAATCGCACAAAAACTATGAATTTTTAACATATATTAGGGTTAGATCATCAATTCCACATTATGCACTATTTATCGAAATCCCCAGCTTTATAAGCACATGCACATTTTGTTTTTCATTATTGTATTTCGTAAACCAAAATTAAATTTGGTATATTGCCTATTCATTTGTGATAGTTCGAGTATATTGTTTACTTGTTTGTTGCTATCGCAGATAAACTATGGTTGAGAACACGGACAATGAATTGCCTTCACGTTTATTTGAACTCAACTACGAGCCTGTTGGGAAAGCCAGGGTTAATAAGTATTTTAATTTGAGAGCCATCAAGAACATAAAACAAGCCTTGGATGAGGATCAGTTGGAGTTGCTGATGAATTCTCAGTTCAATTTCATAACAGATGGGGAAGCACGAGTTCTCCCTAACATTTGTTCACTATCTACTGTTAAGACAATTGGTGAAGAAAAAACAAAATGAACTATGGTGGCTTTTTGCTGGAAAACCAATAAGGTATGGTTTAAAGAAATTTTCTATTGTAATTGGATTAAATTGCAAGGCAGAGACTGAGGCTGCAAAGAAAAAAAGACTTATGCAAAAGAAAAAAGCCTAGGGTAAATCAAATCATAGTTTCCAAAGCATTTGGAAGAAACTTTTTGATGGAGAGAAACGGCCTACCACTTCCTGGATTCATCAAAAACTTGTGCAAGGCAAGAATTACAAAGACCTTGAGAAAAGGTTTAGGTTAGCAGTTCTTTTCATCGTTGACGGTATTATGTGTCCTATCTCAAACAACACACCAATAAATAAAAAGATAGTTGAACAGCTGCTGGACATTGATGACTACATGAACTACCCTTGGGGAAGGGAGTCTTTCTCATTGACTGTTGACAACACTAAGTCAAAGGACCCGTTCAATTATACACAACCAACTACTGCTATTCAAGGATTCTCGCATGCCATGCTTCTTGTCATTGTTGCTTGTTGTCCTCCAATTCTAGGAAATGCAGACATTGAATCAATGCTCGAACGCAATGCGCAAATTGATGAGATTGTTGCTTTCATCTGTCCCATGAGCCTCCACCTTAACAACAAAATATATATGTCGCTCAACATGGTTGGAGAAGTAAGTTATCTAAAATTTAAAATAAGCTCTTTACCACTTTCATTGGTACTCTGACTACTATAATTCCATTCAAAATCCAAGTACTGATCAGAATTTTTTGCCTCTGCATTTTCATATGTTCATCAATAAACATGTTCCAGTTTTTTCATTGCTCAGTGAAGATGCCACTCATTTAGTGGCTGAAGTCCATTTAGATGCTGACCAAGATGACCCTGCTGTTGATTATCTCCTCTAGTTGATAGGTGATGAACACCCTTTTGAGGCTAATTCCTGGACTGGTGGTCTCCGTACCACAGATGTTATTGAGGAACACAAAAGGGATGAGGAAGCAAAGAAGCAATCTGAGGGTGGAAACAGTCGAGGAGATGATAACGAGGGAGAAAGTATTGCGGCTGATCCCCCAACAGTGACGCCCGTAGACATGGTACCTCGATCAGAAACACTACGTTTAATGAAGAAGCACTAACCCGTAAGATCAGTTCTATGGTTATCGAACAAACTTTGCCTGCATTTGAAGGATATACAAGGAGTCTCATAACACACATGGAATTTGTTGTTGCAAAGACTTTCGTAACCCACTTTGATGCTATTGTTGGGAAGCTGTACAAAGATGTCCAGAAACTCATTCAACAAGGAAGTATGACCAAAACAATCCCAGAAGTTGATACTTCATCCACTGGTATGTGTTTCTCGGATACCTTTGCTTAACCATAAAGCTTCTATTTCCATATTAACTGGTTTCTTCCATTGTCTTTTCCCTTATTCACGGTTGCAGACTCTAGAGGTGTGAATATGAGGACATATGAAACAGCTCCTATGGACGACTACCCTGGTTTACAATCAAAGGTGCAAGCAGACAAAGTGATTTCAAATTTAATGCGTGGTATTTCTTCTTCTTTTCCTACGGAAGAAGTCTATGTCGCTCAAAAGGACTCAACATCTCCATGGCAAAAGATTCCGTCAACTTTCTCAATGCCGTCTATGCAAACACCTCTTCCAAATATCCAGCACACCAACATGGAAATCGATGAAACAGGTACAACTCTTTTTATCAAATGCTATTTGTACACATCCTATTCCTCTGCCAGCTGTATCTCGTATACGAAGAACAAATCAGAAATATGCTCTCTTTCCTGTTCCTTTCAGATGGTCAGATGGGGGTCAACAAAGCAGCTGTCCAACCTTCGACCACTTACCAGAGTGTTCATCATTCAGAAAACCTCAATGATATTGATGCTCCATCGTTTGATCTCCATTTATCTCAAGGTTCTTCTGCGAAAAACATACGGTTGTACCTGGTATTGAAAAACAGTTTCTCTCCTTTACCTTATGCAATATCTACTGCTATATTTAGCCTACTCATACTCGTATACGACCTATATGCTTCTTCAGGTGTTGGTCAAACACCGATTCTTGGGGTTGGTCACCATCATACAAGAAAAAGTTCTAGTAATCCTCCCGAAATGTTGTAGAAACCTTTATGAATATTCCACCTCCGTCCTTCTCTCTTAATTTAACACAAACTGAAGGTCAAGAACAAACCAAAGCAGGTAATTCTTCCCAGCATCTTAATGACTATATTCCAATCTTAGGGGATCAAATACAAGGTAATGTAAACTAACTGCCCTCACCCGGCGTAAGTGCATAAGATTTGATCAAGGTACTGTTTAATGTGTAATAAGGGTTTTTTCATTTCAATATGTAATATTCATTGATGATAACACCAACATCTAAACTAGGCTTCTCCCCTTTCATATGTTGAGAGCACAAAGGATGCCAATATTTTAATGGAATTTACAAACAGCTTCCGTAAACTCAGTTCCTTTTCGTCGTCCAAGGTATTTTGGTGTACGAGACATTTAGAAAAGTGGATGCTCTCGGACACCAAAGCTAACCTAAGATAACTCTCATCACGTTTGCTGTAATTGTGTACTTCACCTATCAATTTACTTATATCGTATATATGTGTTATATGTTTATGAACAAAATGTTGGTGAATCTGACGATGACGAAGACACATATGACTTGGAGACATTGTTGAACATTCAGTAGGCGTCCAAAAAACGAGCGAAGACCACAAAAAAGGGCTCGGGTTGATGAACCATATCCTACTACGCCTACAAAGAGGAAGAGACGGGGAGAGACAACGCCACCCCCAAAAGAACCAGTAGTCTGAAGAAGTAAAAGGAACCGGTCAAAGTCTGATACGTTCACTCCTCCTATTATTGCACCACCAAATAAAAAGAGTCAGCATGTTGCAAACACACCAGAGCCAGTAGTCCTATCATCTGTTGAGGAGGTGGATGCCGAGAAATTCACTTTATCTCCTCTAATTTCTGAGTTCACAGCTTTCCAGGCGCCTACAGAAGCTGAGTGCAACGACTTTTGCTCCGTTATCCAGATATCCGGGTTACCATTACAACTTCACACTACCTTAAACTTTGAACGCTTCTTCTAGCTTACTTATACGTGGTTCTTACAGGATGTACGACCTTGGTCATACCTTTAGCGTAGAAAACACGGTCTTCATAACCTTATTTAACCCATCAGAGATCTGGCAACCAAATGTAAGTATCACAAATTTTATGGTACCTTCCATTTTCACTCTCACACTATATTCTTTTAATATATGTACTACTCATTTTAATGTTAACGTTTCGTTTCCATCTTTACCACTAGGTTCTCGATGTCATGGTCCGTTTTGTTCAGAAAAGACGTGATCAATTCCCACATTGCAAGTTCGATTTCCTCCCCAGTAGTTGGTTAGTGAGATGAAACAACTATGGGTGTCCTTTTTGCGCACTACTTACAAAAAAAAATTCTAGTTTTCAGGCAATTCAACACTTCCTATCTCAAAGCGTCCTAACTGGTACACCAACATTGACAAGATCTACAACGCCATTCTTATTAGGAGTGGAAATTGGCTTGGATTGGCCATTGACCTCAACAAACGCGCAATCGAAGTTATGGACTGTAACCCCATCAAACTTGCAGTGCTTAAAGTGCAGCGTGAACTTAATTTCCTAACAACACTATTGCCTTATTTCATCAGTCGCCATGGAGTTGCGCTTCCATGCAGGGCCATTGGTTTGGAACCTTTTCAAGTTAACATGATTGATTTTGAATTCCATGTGAAAAGTAAAGGTGATTCCTTACTAGATTCTTTTTTGTTTTCCTAAATTTTTTACTCATCGAAAATTCTGCTTATCTTTCTTTAGTTCTCGCTGGTGTTGGAACCATTGTCCTTATGGAACAACATGCTCTCGATCGCACAGATGAATATTCCTTGCTCACTGACGAGATTTTGAATGTAGCAGCTCTTAACTACATGATGGATGTGTTTAAGTATGTTCTAAACCCTCCAACTTCACCATCATCCACACCCCCTCAATGAGCATTGTTTCAAACTTACAAACTTATATCTCTTATTTAAAAATGACCCTTGACTCTTGACGTACATCATCTTATTTGGTAGTTGTATTATCGTTTTTAAACATTTTCAGTGACTTAACATTTCCAGTTACGTATTGCCTTACGTTGGTTATTTGTATTAGTACTCCATCTACTATTTTTTGGGTTCTCGTATAGTAAAAGGCTTCAAGCATACTACAGTTGCATTCACCAATATAGGTTATTACACAGATAGAGTAAGGCATGCAGCCTCTCTTATTTGTTACAAATTGTTTCTTAATAACAAAACTTGATAAACCCATGAACAAGAAATTATAACTTAGAAACAAAAGGTCAGCACTGGTTATATTGACTACCCAAAAAATATTACCCACTATTTCAGCCAGCTACTTATTTGACCACGGTTCTCATCCACAATAACTTCTCTATTCTATAATACTTCAGCTCCCCCTAAATCAGGTTGCGGAAACTTTTCCTGTTATGTCCCCTAATGTTGCAACGCCTACAATGCCTTATGCTTGGTATCTAAAAGACAATATCAGTAAGTGTAACAAAAAATGGAACTACAATTCATGTTCTCAACTGTTCAGTCACCGGGTATTTACCTTGAACTTCCCACGTGAACGAATTCTTATTTTCTTTGGCCTACCATATGGCCTCTTCACTTTAGGTGGCAGCAAATCGACAGCTCTGTTTCCAGATGACCCGGTTAGAGCATCTCCACCTGTAGAAGGTATTGAAAATATGTTTCCGGCATATGCGAAAACCCATGCTTTGTTGTAATACTCACTACTAACTAGGGCCTCGGTTCCTATGTCCATACGGATGGCTGCTTCTATTGCATGCACGCAAGGAATTCCAAGAATATCAATTCCTTACAACTACAACTTTTATCATCAAAGTCCACTATATAACACCAGCCTTTTTTGCTCAACACTTCGAATTTTGTAAGGCATATTGGTTTCACCACCATCCCCATACCTGCCTCGAAGTTCCTCTCAACCCTCTCAGTAAACTGCGGAGTCAGCCGTCCATTTAAATCATTTGCTTTTGCTTTCTCTCTTCTTATCGCAAACCAAGTCATTATTTGAATTCTTATGTACTCCAGCATGGTCACCAATGGATATTCTCTTGCTTCCTTTAGAACATTGTTCCACGATTCAGCAATGTTCGAGTCCATTAGGTTATACCATTTTCCCTCAAAATGAGCATGGGTCCAGTGCCCAAAACCTATTAACATTTCACATTTTAGGTGTACGTATGACAAAACAACATCTATATACGTAAAGAATATACCGTATACCTATATCCAGAAGATATGCAACACATGATGGGTTCGTATTCTGTATGTCAAAGAACCTTTTGTTGAAATCTTCAACGGTGTAACATCTTGCTGCTTTCATCATCATTATACCCAATGTTTTAGGTTCAAAATTGGATTGAACATTACGGTATAGATGTAACGTGCAACATGCATGTCTGGCTCTTGTATAGACCTACAAAATTGGCCGTATCTATTAGTGTTGGTGTACCGTCTACCACAATCAGTACACTATATATAAAACTATAACTTGTACCTTTGTTAAGCCATTGTATATAATTGCGTGCCTGTCTTATATTATGACCAACTCGCTGCTGTCTTCAACAAAAGTTTTCAGTCTCAAGAAAAACCATTCCCACGCCTCGTCGTTTTCACTGTTAACTATTCCATAAGCTAATAGGAAAATTTGAAAGTTCCCATCTTGGCACACGGCTATTAGTAGTGTCCCGCCATACCTAGCTTTCAATTAAGTTCCATCCACAACGACCACCTTCCTCATATATGCAAATCCTTGAATGCATGCAGCAAGGACAATGAAATTTTACTTGAACCTACGCGATCCATCATGTTCAGTTTCGAATTCTATGTAACATTTTCTTCCTTTTTGGTGTGTTCTAACAAAGCCATGTAATTTGGCATTATTGTGTAACTTCCAGAAACACTCCCTCATGCCCTGTCCATCGTTAACTCCCTCGCCCTCCATGCTTTCCAGTAAGATATATTAACATGAAAATCATCAAGCATTATTTTTCTTACAAAAGAGGGCGTTGGTCCGCACTTGATACCTAGATAATAATTTTCCACCAGTTCTGCAATAACTTGTGTTGTTGCTAGTTTATGGTAATGTCTACGTTCCTCAGCCGAACAACAATGGTTCAATTGTGCCTGTCTTATCTGGAAATTATCTGCTGCATACACTCGCCATGGGCAACAGTTTGACGTGCACTTCAACACCATACATTCAAGAGAAAATCTTGCTGTTCTAAAGTTATACTTTCTGTTTATTGCATTGATTGCAAATTTTATCTTACAATCATCCTTGTTCCTAAACACTCTTCCAAAAAACAGTTTATCTCCCTTGTAAGTAATGTCAAACAGAGCCGAATCAACTCCTGCAGATCAATACAAAACAGAATTAAAGCATTTACAATTGAAGATGTGGTAGTTAGTATAAAGTATAATATGTTTAAGTTCGCTTACTAAGTACCTTCAATAGATAAATCACTGAACATGGGGGGGGGGGGCATCGCGAGAATACATCAACGGGTCATTGATTTCTTTCGAGAAAACATTATGCTGCGTTTCATCATCCTCAACCCAAGAGGAAATATATTGCTCAAAATGCTGGTCCGTCTCGCCATCTGATTCATCATTACTCGATTCTGATGATGATTAAAACAGTCGCCTAGCAACTGTATTGTTCCTTTTCTCAATTAACATGGCGCCCTGTGGTATGTCTATACTCGTACCTACAATTCCTAGCTGCATTGGCAGTATCCTCATATCGTATGCGGGAGGATCATAACGTACATTCTCTTGACATGATGGTCCCTTCCATCCCTCGTTCACGGTAGTTAGTACACCATCACCAGTACTTCGTTCACCTGTCATTTTGGCCCTACCTTCGTCAAAGACGCTGCCTGAATCGTTTGGGGCAACTACACATTGATTAGGTGTGAAAGGTTGCAAAATATCTTCTTCTCCTTCACCCTCCAAACCAAGCATGACAAATTCATGATACATCTCGCTTGTTGCTTCATAACCTTCCTCCCCGTTACTTGTATCGTCGTCATTAGCAGACCTTTCGTAGTTTGGTGTCCGGTCCCACATACAACATTCATTACCACAGGCTGGTTGCTCTGGCTTAATACTAACGAACATGTCTACTTTTTCTATTTATCTTTTCATAGTAACAAACTGCACAACATGGTTATCTTCTTTAATGTACTCAGGCTCAAGTATTGTATCATCTCCAACATTCATCCATTGTGGATACTATTATGACAATGTCATGTTGTTAAAAAACCGTGGAATTGTATTGTTGTAGCTACAAGGTTGACAAGGTCAGAATATGGCATTCCTAGATATATACAAATTTGTTTTCTCTCCATATTTGGCGTAGGAGTGAAGTACCATGTTACCCTATTTGAGTTATGTCACGTTCCAATAACAAATGTCACTAGGTCCTGGCTTCCCAGCTGGCAAGAAAATTAACACAATGATTAGTATATGAAATAATACTGTTGGGAAAGATATACAGTCTACTAACCTCTGCCTATTACACTGACTAATACAATACTCCGTCTATTTGTTTGTATTTATTTTCGTTTTTTTGTTTTTTTTTTCTATGTTGAGGGTTTATTTTCCTATGTCTAGGGTTTATTTAACTTTTTGGGGTTTACTTTCCTTTATTTTTGGTTTCTTTTCCTTTTTTGGGGTTTACTTTCTTTGTTTTTGGGTTATTTTCATGCTGGCAAAAAATTTCACATACGGATTTTTATAGGTAGTTTTACTATTGGGAACGATATACATTTTATAACTTTCTGCATATTAAACCGAGTAATACATTAGTCCGTCGATTTTGGGCTTCGTATATGGGTTTATTTTCCATGGATTTGAGGTTTATTTTCCATAGATTTGGGGTTTATTTTCCATGGACTTGGGTTTATTTTCCATGGATTTGGATTTATTTTCCATGGATTTGGGTATACTTTCCATCGTTGTGGGTATATTTTCCATGGTTTTGGGTTAAGACAAAAATTATTGAAGAAAAAAAAAACATTTGGCGAGTAAAACAAAAACCGATTCTGATTCAAAATATACTCTATTCGAAAGTGATAAAATATGACGACAAAAACTCTGTCCCATTGTCAGAAATGGGTGCGACGGGGACAAGAAGACCTATGTAAAAACTTTCTCACCATTGCATTTTTCTAGGTTCATCTGCAACTCCTGGATTTGGTATACCATCAATCTTGTAATTTTTGTTGCAGAGAAAATTCCTTTTTCCTTGTAATAAAGAATCTTGGCGAGAGAGACGATGCATTTTAGGGGAAAATTCAAATTATATTATATTCTCGCGATGATAGAGAAATGACATCAACAAAGGGACTTCTACGGTGCGAGAATCGCAGTCTGACACAAAATCCCGCACCAAGTAGACAATTTACTCGATGGCCAATGTGTGGGTGAGTTTAGGGGTATAATCGTGATAATCGTCGCATATCAATTCAGATATATCTCGTAATACGTATCGATGTTATAGTCTTCATTTGTAGCCTACTTTTGTATGTTCCCTATATACTTCTCCTTTAATATGTAAAGAGTCTTCATCTCTTTAATAAAAAAAAAGTTAACTTTTATAGATTTTTTTTGGTCGAAGAAGAGTAAGTGATATATATATATATATATTTATATCTAATCAATTTTCACTAAACTATGTTCGAATCTAGCCATGTAAAATATGATTTTAATAGATTTAGAACACTGAACCGGTTTCATGTAATTAAGAGATCAAAATTTCAAAAAGAACAGTTTTTTAGGGCTGGGCATTCAGTTAGTTCGGTTAATTCGATTCGATTTATTCAGTTTTCAGTTTTTTTGGTTTTTCTTTTTTTTTTGCTGAATTGAACCAAATTAAAGTTCGGTTCAGATCGGTTTGTCTTTTTTGAAGTTTGGTTTGTTTGGTTTGCAAATTTTAATTTCGGTTAAATTTTTTGATTTTTTTCGGTTTTTCTGGGTTTTTCGGGTTTTTCGGGTTTTTCGGGTTTTTTCGGTTTATTTAACAAGTTCGGTTCGATTCAGATCGGATTGCTTCAATTTGGTTAATTTAGTAAAAAAATATGTCGCCAAACAATACCGAACTAAAATAAAATTTGTGCCGACTTGAACCGAACTAACCGAATAAACCGAACCGAATTTAGTTCGGTTCGGTTCGATTTTTTCGTGGGACCGAATTGTATAAAAGGATATACTTTAGTTTTTTCCTTTTTGTGCATAACGATATACTTTAGTTTTTTCTTTTTCTTTTTTAACGATATACTTTAGTTAATGATTTCTAATGTTATATATAAAAAAATAATCGCTAATTAATTTTAATGAAGAACTGGTTTATGCAGTAGTGGTTTAATAAGTTATTGGTTTAGCTATTTGAGTTGTTGATTTATTCAATTTAGTTTTTGTTGCTGAGTCTTGAGAATACGTCAATTGACCTCAGAAGTAGGAGGAGGTAGTAATGGTAGTTTGTTTAGCTGATTATGTTTCATTTTGTAAAGTGAAAAACAAGTCTATTTAAGAGACTTGATCACATACGTTATTCAATAACATAACAAGTACTTTCAAATTTACTCTCTTCTTGATACAAATTCTAACCCTAAAGCTTTAGGTTTTGTCTGGTAAAGATGTCAGATGATGGCGTGAACATTGAAGGGATAGTTTGTGAAAACAGAATCAATGCTTTGCCTGATGATTTGCTTGTGACAATACTAATGTTCGTTCCAATTCAAAAAGCTGTATCTACAATGTTATTGTCTAAACGATGGCGTTTTGTTTGGACTATGTTGCCTAAACTTGAGTACGAAGACATCAAGAATGCGCAGTTTCTTGATAAGTCATTGCAATTACACAAAGCACCTGTCTTGACTGAGTTGATTATAAGACTCTGTCGATTTTCTCCTAGATATGCCGATATTAGAAAATGGGTTTCTGAGGCTGTTAATCGTGGCGTTATTGATCTAGAATTAAAGTTCTTTCGGTCCACGGATCCAATTAGTTTGCCTAACACTTTGTACTCATGCAAATCTCTCAAGAAACTGATTCTCTCCTACCCTAATCTCCTTGATGTTCCTTCTTCTTCTTCTTGCCTCCCATCACTTATAGAGCTCAAATTAGTGTGTGTGGTGTATAAAACCGAGGACGCTCTTGTTCGGTTCTTATCAAGCTGCCCTAATCTCAAATCTTTGTCAGTAGTACGGATAAATAAAAGAGACAATTTGAAAAAGTTCATTGTAAAGGCTCCTTGTTTATTGGAGTTTACATATACGAATATTAATTATTCTGATGTGGAAGAGGGTAGGTGTTTAGTTATTGATACACCATCGTTAACAAATTTACGCATCGATATTGATAGTTCAAGAGACTCTTACTTAATCGTGAATAAATCTTGTTTGAAGCAAGTTTATATCAACCGTGAGCTGCCTATTCCTGATATTGACAAGTTCTTGAGATCTTTTTCCGAAGTTTTGAATCTTGACTTCTTTTTGATAAAAGAAATGGTAAAAAAATCTCTTTCTTTCTATTATTTACCTACACGAGTCATAGAATACTTATAAATTGTTATATCTTGTTGTAACGATTTTTTCTAAACCATGTGCAGATTGTGTGTTGTGGCAAGATCAAATTCTCTCGGCTTACAAAGTGTAGAATAGTTCCACAATACTCATATTGGATAGATTCACTTGTGCTCTTCCTTCAAAACACACCGAAACTAAAGACTCTTATAGTTGATTATGTATATATCTTTCTTACTATATAACCCAAGTTTCAAATCTCTTGTTTAATGTGTAATTGTACTAATATCAATTGTTTTGTTTCTCAGAAATACACTAGAAATCCAGCCACTGCTTCTCTTTCGTGGAGAGAATTGAGCTGTGTTCCTGAATGTTTATTATCAAGTCTAGAGAAGTTTGAGTTGATAGATTATATAGGAAGAAGAGAAGAAGAACAAGAAGAATTGGTAGAATACATTCTAATGAACTCTAAATGTTTAAAGACTGCGACAATCTCCTTTAGATACTCCTCAAAAGTTGCAGAAAGAGAGACAGTGACGAAGAAGTTGAAAGCTATTCCTAGAAGATCAATAACATCTAAGCTTTTATTCAAAGTTAGTAAAGTTTAAATTAGAGAAAGATGTTGTAATTGTTGATTAAACTAAAACATCTTATGAGCTTTGTGTTTGAAACATTTGAATGATCTAGTTATTTTAGAGACGTATTACATTAACATAGATAGATTTGATGTCTAAATCCACATAGAGGTGAAACTAATCAAGAAACCGAACAATAACATAAATAAGACAACCAAAAAGGTTTTAAAGGACCATTATGAATTTTGTCGGTAAAGTAAATGATAAGCTGAAGTTATCATCAGAGATTATTTGGACCTTACACTTAAGTGAAGCTACTTCAGGAAGCATCTGAAGTTGGTTTGATGCTTCAATAATATCATCTGATGTATTGTAATTTATAATAAGTTGTACAAGATTTGGCATTTTCTTTACGAAATGGTTAATCTTCTTTATCTTCATCTCCATGTCGTCATTATCATTTTCTCCAAATTTCATTACTTTTAGAAACTTCACTGGACATTATGATAGAGAAGGACTATTCCTCAAACCTTGTCACAAGCATACATGTCCACATCTATCTATAACTTTAAGACAAAGTCCCTAAAACATAAAACAAACAATCTCAAAATTTATAAATGTAAAAATAAGAGGGCCAACAATCTGTTTCCCTTTTGATAGTATCATATAACACTAGATGCATCCAAACTTAAGACCTAGTGTTAAATAACCGTAATTTAAAAGTTAAATATCTGATTACCCCTTTAAAAAATTTCGAAACTTATAAACTCCCTAAAACCAAAGTTCGAAACTAGAATTCACCTACGTACTGGTTTTCGAAACCAGAATCCAAGACATAACATGTTAGTACTTAGGTGGATTATGATTGACTCAAATTGGTCAAGAAACAACGGTATGAAATGGTTCAAGGTGGTTGTGTGATTCGGTGGGAAAATAGATATATAACTTATATTGAGGGGGGAATTAATTGTATAACTTACGTTTAGAGGTTACTTAAAGAAGGTGATAGTTTGTGTAAACAAAACCTGATATCAATCCGAGGAGGCTGTAGCTCGTCGACTCAAAAATCTTTCAACAAAAACTAATTGCAATAATAAACGTGTACGTCCGTCTTTGAACTGGACGAGGCCTAGATTGCTAAAGTAAGAGACGGTAAGGTGAGCAGATCCAATAGTACCAAGAGAAAGCCGTAACTAAAGGAGAATAACTGAGAGATGTATATATAAAATCTTACAATATTCATTCAAATACAACATAAAGAACTTTGTATCATACATACAAACTTTCTAGTTGGATCAAATATCTAAATAACTAGTTTGGTATATACTTACGGCCACGCGCTGTTATTCAAGGCCACCATTAATTTGCACTAACCAATGATTTAACCTACATTGCTTAATACTCTAGACTTCATAATGATGGATGCCGGGGAAACTAGGGGGAATAGAGCGAAGATTGCGGATTAATTCATAATCTTCTCGGATCGATGATCCAAAATTTACTGTTGTCTTCTTGTGTTGTCACTGCGAGGAACCGAGAGAACAGTCTTGACCAACAATGGCTAGTAACATCGAAGAAATCCAGTTGACGATAAGTGAGGGTATTTTAGTCAATTACCATTCAATAATGTGGTAATTTGGTAATGTGAATCTTGACTTTTTTTTTGAATAGTATAGGTGAATAGTGGTATCCCACAACTAGTATATTTGTAATTCCTCTTGTTTAATCTTGGGAAATTGTATTGCATATAAATAATATACTCTAAACTTAACCAAATGACTTTGAAGCCTACTTTATTTTTTTTCTCTATCAACAATTTTTCAAAAATACAAATTTATCATTTCTATTTTCTTTTCTCTCTCACTCTCCATTTCTCTCACTCTCTATCACTCGCTTTTTTTTTTCACCCCTTTTCTTTAATATATTAACTATTTCAGATATACAGACTACTGAAATTTATATTTTGGGTTTAAGATTTATATTTTGGGGTTAGAGTTTATATTTTGGGGTTTTGAATTTATATTTTGGGTTTATATTTTGAGGTTTTAAGTTTATATTTTGGGGTTTGAGTTTATATTTTGAGGTTTTAGATTTATATTTTGGGGTTTGGGTTTTAGGTTTATATTTTCGGGTTGTGGGTATCTATTATTTTCAATAGTTCGACTATTATGTTCAGTAGTCTGACTATTTCAGAGTTTATAATTTATTTAACAAATTCACTATTCAATATTTAAAAAGTATAAATTCGTTTTAAATAATTTTAGTCATATTAGACTCATCAATTTTTTTTTTTCGTTTTATGTAACATTTGTGATAAAATTATTATTTTACATGCTTTTATTTGCCAAAAAATGAAAAATATGAAATTTAGAAAAGAAAAAAATGAGAGAGAGAAAGAAGTAACACGTTAAAAAAGTGAGAGAGTAATGTTAAAATTGAGATATATGATGTATATGTAAACCAAAAAACTAATTATATTTACCTAATATTATTAAAATTATGTATATTGAGCAAATTAACCTTTTAATCTTTAGTTCAACAAACAATTGTTGATAACATGCACACAAAAAATTGATTAATTATTATGTTTTATACGTTTGGTTTTAATGTTTTAAAACAAAATATTTATGTTTTCCCTCATATCCAAAATTCGGTTTGCTTTGTGAAGCTAAAATATTTTAAGTCCATATTCTTTCGGTATAGATCTATCAACTTATCTTCTAAGAGAAGTAAATGAAAAAAATCATGTTATAAGTCCTAATGTATTTACGAAAGTGCCTATTTAATTCATCGTAGCGGTTAAAAAGTTTAATGAAACTTGAGAATAACTCTTTCAAAATGGTAGTTTGACATTTGCAAACAACACATTGTAAACGTAGGTTTTTTGGTTATGAGAAAGATAAAACAAACGTTATAGAAATTAGTACTGTGATTGCAAAGCAATTATAAATCTGTGTAATCGATTGTTGAACAAAAATTTAGGCATAAAACCAAAAACTTTTTGTTAGAAGACAAATGATCATTAGGTTTAATAGGATCTAAGTAGATACTTGTGTTTGGTAACTTTTATATAATGTTGAATAAATATCTAAGAGATATAAAATAGATCCAAAATTTATAACATATCAATTACTAAACTGTCTTCTATTATGTTATATTAATAATATGTAATTTCAAATTATTATTTATTTATTACAAAGTGTTTTACAAAATTATAAATTATATGGATCTTTTTAAAATTAACTATAATGACTTTACTTTTAATTGATTTTAACCATTTATTATACCTTATAAACTAAATGGATCTTATTTAAATTCAATTTACTGATATTATATATTTCAATACATTTAATTTTGTAATAGTTTCCAAATTTAAGTTATGAAATCTATTAACTTTTAATATTCATACAATAATTCTAAAGATTTATATTTAGAAAATAAATAAATATATAGTTTTGAATTCTAAGATGTAGGTCTGCATTAATAATCCAAACCATTAAAAGTGAACAAAACAATAGAAAAACAAATGAAATAACCAAAAAATACTAAAATAAAACCAAAGTGATTAATGTTGCAAAAATAAAATATTCTCATATAACCATACTTGCCATCCTTAAACCTTGTTCAATGGGAGATACTTATTTAAAGTATCTTCAACATTTTTTTATTAATATTTCTTTTAATTATATAAAAAATTATTTAAGAAAAGAAAAAAAGCATGACAGTTGCTCTTGTGATATATCAGATACGTATTTAAAACTTCTCAACAAAGATACGCACTTAACTTTTCAACCCTTTTTATTATTATTTTATTTGAAGATACGCAAAAGAATTTGCGTTGTAGCTGCTCTTAGAAACTTCATTCTTCCCCTCTTCTGTTTTCTCTCTCTCTTCGCTTCGACCAGGTCAAACGCTTTAGTACATGCTTTCTTGTTTGTGGAAGATTGATCATTAAAATCAATAACACTTTTGACGTTTCTTTTTGAAATAGGTGTTGAGATATCACGCATAGCTCCTTCTAAATTCTCATCACTAATAGTTAGAGTTAGAGTCACCTAAAAGTAATTTAATCAATTTAATTGTTTTATAAAATTAATTATTAGAATATAATCGTGTAAAATAATTGTATTAAAATTATATATGAAACTTGTTCTTCGGATTTCAATGAATATGGTTTTTCATATGTCGAAGATGTATCGACCTTGATAAATTCATTTGTTGACAATAGCATTGAAACTTTATAAGTTTCATAACCATTTAGATTGTGAATCGATATTTATGACGAAACAAGAAGTTTTACCAATCAAGTTCTTTATAGCTCTAGGAATATTGTTAGGATCCTCGATCTGACATAATAATCTAATTTAATAATCGTATTTTATTTAAAAATATATATTTAGTACATTAAAAATGAGAGTATACGTCGATAAATAAAGGGTCTTGACATTAATTATTCCCACAAGAAAATCTGCAGCATTGACTGTTTTCAATTTATAACTATAACGACCAGAGTTTACAGCATCTCTTGCTTTAAAGAGCTAAGTAGACAAGATTAGGAGTATCAAATAATACTCTCTTTGGATTCTCACAAATGTCCTCCCAATAAAATGTTACTCTCTTGAGTGTTGGATTAGACACAGAGCAAGATTCCCAATGTTCCCACATTACTTTAACCATAACCAATTCCTCAAGCGCATAACAGTTAGAAACTAGCTTAGCAAATGAACCACCTTTCTCATCAGTGAATGCAACATCATCTAAATGCAAAGTCTTAAGCTTTGGAAGATAAACTTCTTTAACATCAATGTGTTGGGTTTTATAATCCATAACTTTAATCCATATCAGTTTCTGATGAATAAGAACTGAAGCGGAAGCGTACCTGATGAATTNTCGGCTAGGGTTGCTTTGGGGACCATAACCCTCTATTTATAGAGAATCAATTTCTAGTTCGGCCCCTCATCAAACTAGAAATTGCCAAAGGTATCCACAATTAATTATTTCATAACACTTATGCTTCAAGTCTTAACTTTATTACAAAAGTGACCACATAATATTTGACTTATTAAATAATGACCCTAACACTTTATTATTTACATATGTAACCCCAAAATAAATCTTACAATCTCCCACTGGGTCACATATGTATCCTGAAAATGTG